>CAJUXJ010000360.1:0-43203 GCA_910589775.1 Avena eriantha
TATGTTAAAAGAACAGTCATGCAATGACTCCAGTTGTTGTTAGTAAAAATAACACACGTGCAATTACATTGGTGGATCCATGTGTGGTCTCTGAAGAGAACACACGTGCAATGACTCTAGTTGTGGTTAATGAGAAGAACACACATTTCAATGACACTGGTGGATCGATATGTGGTATGTGAAAAGAACACACATGCAATAACTCTAGTTGTTGTTAGTAAAAAGAGCACACATGCAATGACACTGGTGGATCCATGTGTGGTCTCTGAAGAGAACACACATTTCAATGACACTGGTGGATCCATATGTGGTATGTGAAAAGAACACTCATGCAATGACTCTAGTTGTAGTTAGTAAAAAGAACACACATGCAATGACACTGATGGATCCATGTTTGGTCTCCGAATAGAACACACATGTAATGACTCTAGCTGTGGTTAATTAGAAGAACACATATTTCAATGACACCGGTGGATCCATATGTGGTATGTGAAAAGAATAGTCATGAAATGACTCCAGTTGTTGTTAGTAAAAGAACACACATGCAATGAGACTAGTGGATCCATGTGTGGTGTCTCAAGAGAACAGACATGCAATGACACTTGTGGATCCATATGTGGTATGGGAAAATAACACACATGTAATGACTCCAGTTGTTGTTAGTAAAAAGAGCACACATGCAATTACACTAGTGGATCCATGTGTGGTCTCTAAAGAGAACACACATGCAATGAATCTAGCTGTGGTTAATGAGAAGAACACACATTTCAATGACACTAGTGCATCCATATGTGGTATGTCAAAAGAACAGTCATGTAATGACTCCAGTTGTTGTTAGTAAAAAGAACACACATGCAATGACATGGGTGGATCCATGCGTGGTCTCCGAAGAGAACACATATTTCAATGACACTGTTGGATCCATATGTGGTATGTCAAAAGAACAGTCATGCAATGACTCCAGTTGTTGTTAGTATAAATAACACACATGCAATTACATTGGTGGATCCATGTGTGGTCTCTGAAGAGAACACACGTGCAACAACTCTAGTTGTGGTTAGTGAGAAGAACACACTTTTCAATGACACCGGTGTATCCATATGTGGTATGTGAAAAGAACACACATGCAATAACTCTAGTTGTTGTTAGTAAAAAGAGCACACAAGCAATGACACTGGTGGATCCATGTGTGGTCTCTGAATAGAACACACATTTTAATGACACTGGTGGAACCATATGTGGTATGTGAAAAGAACACACATGCAATAACTCTGGATGTTGTTAGTAAAAAGAACACACATGCAATGACACTTGTCGATCCATGTATGGTTTCTAAAGAGAACACACAGGCAATGACTGTAGTTGTGGTTAATGAGAAGAACATACATTTCAGTGACACTGGTAGATCCATATGTGGTATGAGAAAAGAATAGTCATGAAATGACTCCAGTTGTTGTTAGTAAAAAGAACACACATGCAATGACACTAGTGGATCCATGTGTGGTCACTCAAGAGAACACACATGCAATGACACTAGTGGATCCATATGTGATATGGGAAAATAATACACATTCAATGACTCCAGTTGTTGTTAGTAAAAAGAACACACATGCAATTACACTTGTGGATCCATGTGTGGTCTCTCAAGAGAACACACATGCAGTGACTCTAGCTGTGCTTAATAAGAAGAACACATATGGAATGACACTGGTGGATCCATAATTGGATTGTGAAAAGAACACACATGCAATGACTCTGCTTGTTGTTAGTAAAAAGAACACACATGCAATCACACTGGTGGATCCATGTGTGGTCTCTGAAGAGAACTCACATGCAATGACTGTAGCTGTGGTTAATGAGAAGAACACACATGCAATGAATCTAGATGTGGTTAATGAGGTAAACACACATGCAATGACACTGGTAGATCCAGAGGTGGATTGTGAAAATAACACACATGCAATGACTCCAATTGTTGTTAGTAAAAAGAACACACATATAATGACACCGGTGGATCCATGTGTGGTCTATCAGAAGAACACACATTTCAATGACACTGGTGGATCCATATGTGGTATGTGAAAAGCACACACGTGCCATGACTCCAGTTGTTGTTAGTAAAAAAACACACATGCAATGACACTGGTGGATCCGTGTGTGGTCTCTGAAGAGAACACACATGCAATGACTCTAGCTGTGGTTAATGAGAAGAACACACATTTCAATCACACTGGTGGATCCATATGTGGTATGTGAAAAGAACACACAAGCAGTAACTCAAGTTATTGTTAGTAAAAAGAGCACAGATGCAATGACACTGGTAGATCCATGTGTGGTCTCTCAAGAGAACACACATTTCAATGACACTGCTGGATCCATATGTGGTATGTGAAAAGAACACTCATGCAATGACTCTAGTTGTAGTTAGTAAAAAGAACACACATGCAATGACACTGATGGATCCATGTGTGGTCTGTAAATAGAACACACATGCAATGACTCTAGTTGTGGTTAATTAGAAGAACACACATTTCAATGACACTGGTGGTTCCATATGTGGTATGTGAAAAGAATAGTCATGAAATGACTCTAGTTGTTGTTACTAAAAAGAACACACATGCAATTGCACTAGTGGATCGATGTGTGGTCTCTCAAGAGAACACACATGCAATGACACTGGTGGATCCATATGTGGTATGTGAAAAGAACACACATGCAATGACTCCAGTTGTTGTTATTAAAAAGAACACACATGCAATTACACTTGTGGATCCATGTGTGGTCTCTGAAGAGAACACACATGCAATGACTCTAGCTATGGCTAATGAGGAGAACTCACATGCAATGACACTGGTGGATCCATAGGTGGATTGTGAAAAGAACAAACATGCAATGACTCAGGTTGTTGTTAGTAAAAAGAACACACTTGCAATGACACTGGTGGATCCATGTGTGGTCTCTGAAGAGAACACACATTTCAATGACACTGGTGGATCCATATGTGGTATGTGAAAAGAATAGCCATGAAATGACTCCAGTTGTTATTAGTAAAAAGAGCACACATGAAATTACGTTGGTGGATGCATGTGTGGTCTCTAAATAGAACACACATGCAATGAATCTAGCTGTGGCTAATGAGAAGAACACACATGCAATGACACTGGTGGATCCATAGGTGGATTGTCAAAAGAACACACATGCAATGACTCCAGTTGTTGTTAGTAAAAAGAACACACATGCAATGACATGGGTGGATCCATGTGTGGTCTCCGAAGAGAACACACATTTCAATGACACTGGTGGATCCATATGTGGTATGTTAAAAGAACAGTCATGCAATGACTCCAGTTGTTGTTAGTAAAAATAACACACATGCAATTACATTGGTGGATCCATGTGTGGTCTCTGAAGAGAACACACGTGCAATGACTCTAGTTGTGGTTAATGAGAAGAACACACATTTCAATGACACTGGTGGATCGATGTGTGGTATGTGAAAAGAACACACATGCAATAACTCTAGTTGTTGTTAGTAAAAAGAGCACACATGCAATGACACTGGTGGATCCATGTGTGGTCTCTGAAGAGAACACACATTTCAATGACACTGGTGGATCCATATGTGGTATGTGAAAAGAACACTCATGCAATGACTCTAGTTGTAGTTAGTAAAAAGAACACACATGCAATTACACGGATGGATCCATGTGTGGTCTCTGAATAGAACACACATGGAATGACTCTAGCTGTGGTAAATTAGAAGAACACACATTTCAATGACACCGGTGGATCCATATGTGGTATGTGAAAAGAATAGTCATGAAATGACTCCAGTTGTTGTTAGTAAAAAGAACACACATGCAATGAGACTGGTGGATCCATGTGTGATCTCTCAAGAGAACAGACATGCAATGACACTAGTGGATCCATATGTGGTATGTGACAAGAACACACATGCAATGACTCAAGTTGTAGTTAGTAAAAAGAACACACATGCAATTACACTGATGGATCCATGTGTGGTCTCTGAATAGAACACACATGGAATGACTCTAGCTGTGGTAAATTAGAAAAACACACATTTCAATGACACCGGTGGATCCATATGTGGTATGCGAAAAGAATAGTCATGAAATGACTCCAGTTGTGGTTAGTAAAAAGAACACACATGCAATGAGACTGGTGGATCCATGTGTGGTCTCTCAAGAGAACAGACATGCAATGACACTAGTGGATCCATATGTGGTATGTGACAAGAACACACATGGAATGACTCTAGTTGTTGTTAGTAAAAAGAACACACATGCAATTACACTGGTGGATCCATGTGTGGTCTCTGAAGAGAACACACATGCAATGACTCTAGCTATGGCTAATGAGGAGAACTCACATGCAATGACACTGGTGGATCCATAGGTGGATTGTGAAAAGAACAAACATGCAATGACTCAGGTTGTTGTTAGTAAAAAGAACACACTTGCAATGACACTGGTGGATCCATGTGTGGTCTCTGAAGAGAACACACATTTCAATGACACTGGTGGATCCATATGTGGTATGTGAAAAGAATAGCCATGAAATGACTCCAGTTGTTGTTAGTAAAAAGAGCACACATGAAATTACGTTGGTGGATCCATTTGTGGTCTCTAAATAGAACACACATGCAATGAATCTAGCTGTGGCTAATGAGAAGAACACACATGCAATGACACTGGTGGATCCATAGGTGGATTGTCAAAAGAACACACATGCAATGACTCCAGTTGTTGTTAGTAAAAAGAACACACATGCAATGACATGGGTGGATCCATGTGTGGTCTCCGAAGAGAACACACATTTCAATGACACTGGTGGATCCATATGTGGTATGTTAAAAGAACAGTCATGCAATGACTCCAGTTGTTGTTAGTAAAAATAACACACGTGCAATTACATTGGTGGATCCATGTGTGGTCTCTGAAGAGAACACACGTGCAATGACTCTAGTTGTGGTTAATGAGAAGAACACACATTTCAATGACACTGGTGGATCGATATATGGTATGTGAAAAGAACACACATGCAATAACTCTAGTTGTTGTTAGTAAAAAGAGCACACATGCAAAGACACTGGTGGATCCATGTGTGGTCTCTGAAGAGAACACACATTTCAATGACACTGGTGGATCCATATGTGGTATGTGAAAAGAACACTCATGCAATGACTCTAGTTGTAGTTAGTAAAAAGAACACACATGCAATGACACTGATGGATCCATGTTTGGTCTCCGAATAGAACACACATGTAATGACTCTAGCTGTGGTTAATTAGAAGAACACATATTTCAATGACACCGGTGGATCCATATGTGGTATGTGAAAAGAATAGTCATGAAATGACTCCAGTTGTTGTTAGTAAAAAGAACACACATGCAATGAGACTAGTGGATCCATGTGTGGTGTCTCAAGAGAACAGACATGCAATGACACTTGTGGATCCATATGTGGTATGGGAAAATAACACACATGCAATGACTCCAGTTGTTGTTAGTAAAAAGAGCACACATGCAATTACACTAGTGGATCCATGTGTGGTCTCTAAAGAGAACACACATGCAATGAATCTAGCTGTGGTTAATGAGAAGAACACACATTTCAATGACACTAGTGCATCCATATGTGGTATGTCAAAAGAACAGTCATGTAATGACTCCAGTTGTTGTTAGTAAAAAGAACACACATGCAATGACACGGGTGGATCCATGCGTGGTCTCCGAAGAGAACACATATTTCAATGACACTGTTGGATCCATATGTGGTATGTCAAAAGAACAGTCATGCAATGACTCCAGTTGTTGTTAGTATAAATAACACACATGCAATTACATTGGTGGATCCATGTGTGGTCTCTGAAGAGAACACACGTGCAACAACTCTAGTTCTGGTTAATGAGAAGAACACACTTTTCAATGACACCGGTGGATCCATATGTGGTATGTGAAAAGAACACACATGCAATAACTCTAGTTGTTGTTAGTAAAAAGAGCACACAAGCAATGACACTGGTGGATCCATGTGTGGTCTCTGAATAGAACACACATTTTAATGACACTGGTGGAACCATATGTGGTATGTGAAAAGAACACACATGCAATAACTCTGGATGTTGTTAGTAAAAAGAACACACATGCAATGACACTTGTCGATCCATGTATGGTCTCTAAAGAGAACACACATGCAATGACTGTAGTTGTGGTTAATGAGAAGAACATACATTTCAATGACACTGGTAGATCCATATGTGGTATGAGAAAAGAATTGTCATGAAATGACTCCAGTTGTTGTTAGTAAAAAGAACACACATGCAATGACACTAGTGGATCCATGTGTGGTCACTCAAGAGAACACACATGCAATGACACTAGTGGATCCATATGTGATATGGGAAAATAATACACATTCAATGACTCCAGTTGTTGTTAGTAAAAAGAACACACATGCAATTACACTTGTGGATCCATGTGTGGTCTCTGAAGAGAACACACATGCAGTGACTCTAGCTGTGGTTAATAAGAAGAACACATATGGAATGACACTGGTGGATCCATAGGTGGATTGTGAAAAGAACACACATGCAATGACTCTGCTTGTTGTTAGTAAAAAGAACACACATGCAATGACACTGGTGGATCCATGTGTGGTCTCTGAAGAGAACAAACATTTCAATGACACTGGTGGATCCATATGTGGTATGTGAAAAGAATAGTCATGAAATGACTCTAGTTGTTGATAGTAAAAAGAGAACACATGCAATTACACTGGTGGATCCATGTGTGGTCTCTGAAGAGAACACACATGCAATGAATCTAGCTGTGGTTAATGAGGTAAACACACATGCAATGACACTGGTAGATCCAGAGGTGGATTGTGAAAATAACACACATGCAATGACTCCAATTGTTGTTAGTAAAAAGAACACACATATAATGACACCGGTGGATCCATGTGTGGTCTATCAGAAGAACACACATTTCAATGACACTGGTGGATCCATATGTGGTATGTGAAAAGCACACACGTGCCATGACTCCAGTTGTTGTTAGTAAAAAAACACACATGCAATGACACTGGTGGATCCGTGTGTGGTCTCTGAAGAGAACACACATGCAATGACTCTAGCTGTGGTTAATGAGAAGAACACACATTTCAATGACACTGGTGGATCCATATGTGGTATGTGAAAAGAACACACAAGCAGTAACTCAAGTTATTGTTAGTAAAAAGAGCACACATGCAATGACACTGGTGGATCCATGTGTGGTCTCTGAAGAGAACACACATTTCAATGACACTGGTGGATCCATATGTGGTATGTGAAAAGAACACTCATGCAATGACTCTAGTTGTAGTTAGTAAAAAGAACACACATGCAATGACACTGATGGATCCATGTGTGGTCTCTAAATAGAAGAGACATGCAATGACTCTAGTTGTGGTTAATTAGAAGAACACACATTTCAATGACACTGGTGGTTCCATATGTGGTATGTGAAAAGAATAGTCATGAAATGACTCCAGTTGTTGTTACTAAAAAGAACACACATGCAATTGCACTAGTGGATCGATGTGTGGTCTCTCAAGAGAACACACATGCAATGACACTGGTGGATCCATATGTGGTATGTGAAAAGAACACACATGCAATGACTCCAGTTGTTGTTATTAAAAAGAACACACATGCAATTACACTTGTGGATCCATGTGTGGTCTCTGAAGAGAACACACATGCAATGACTCTAGCTGTGGTTAATGAGAAGAATACACATGCAATGACACTGGTGGATCCATAGGTGGATTGTGAAAAGAACACACATGCAATGACTCTGGCTGTTGTTAGTAAAAAGAACACACATGCACTACAACAGATCCTAGAATCGGTGACAAATTGCTGGTGACAAAATTCAGAATCGTCACCGAAAGTAACCATAGGTGACGGATTAGTTTTGGGCATCATGTATGCTTGATAATGCGTGACGGTCGCGTTTCGCATCACGGCAAACCGTCGCCGATTATCCGCACGATGGATTTTAGAGCGTCGTAGATTAAGCCGTCACCGATTGTTCATGGGACCAACGAGTTAGCAATTGTGTTAAAAATGATAAAAGGGCAAAGATGGGTTTCGAACCGAGGACCTAGTACAAAGTAAAACGTTTCGTTACCGCTGGGCTACTGTTCGGTTTTTGAATTGTTTGATTGGCCTACCATTTTGTGAACTCTATGTGCAGTACGTGGCATGTACAAACACAGATCATTATAGTTAGGACTTGTGCGATCTTCCAAACAGTTTTCTTCTCTGTTCTTGCGAACAAGCGCCATCAAGGGTATCCCTTGTCCAGGCGATCACGACATTCGCTGGCCCTTCATCTACAAGTCCCAGCGACTTGCGCCTACGTGATCACGACGATCAATCACGATCCCAGCTAGCGAGGCTTCGCGGCAGGCCAGCGCACGGCGATAGGAAGCACATGTGAGTTCCTTTGAGATCTGTTATGAAATTGATTTGGATTGGTGTTTATGTTACACATTGTGATTTATTTGGACTTTGGTAAACAATTTTCACATCGATTAGTACAAATTGAATGGCATCATGACTCGAGTGGAACACATTATATATATTTTTGTAGGCGATGGATCGACAGTGGATTACTCATGGGCGCAAGTTCACCCCTTTTTACATACAAGGTGTCCGCGAGTTTATGGAGTTTGCGCGCGCAAACTGCAACGAAGGTGCATCAATATTGTGCCCATGCCAAAAATGCCTTAATATTACGCAGCAGACTCAGGACACTGTTGAGTATCACTTACATGTCAATGGTATGGCCGTTTCGTACACAAAGTGGAGTTGTCATGGAGAAGATGATGGTCCTGATGAAAACTATGATCATAGTTTGTATCAAAGCGATGAAGATGATGATTATGATGATGGAAATGAGAATCATAATGATCATGTTGACAAGATGTTAGATGAGCTGCATGATTCTGGTGACAGAGGCCCAAGTGACACTAATTTCTATGCGAACCTCATCGAATAAGCTAAGAAAGAGCTTCATGAGGGATGCACCGCTGAGACGAGGTTGTCATTCATTATGAAGATGCTTTACGTGAAATCATACAACCGGGTCACAAATAGAGCTTTTGATCAATTTATGGCTGTCTTATGTGCTGCTTTGCCAAAAGTGAATTTTCCCAAGTCCTATGTTGAAGCTAAGAGTGTTCTTTCTGAGGTTGGGCTTGGTTATGACACAGTTCATGTTTGCAAGTATGACTGTGCTCTTTTTTGGGGAGACCATGCAAAAAAACTCATTGTCCCGAGTGTGGATTTTCAAGGTGGAAAGACCCGGAAGCAAAGAGAAAGATTCCCCACAAGGTGCTTCGATACTTTCCTATAATCCCAAGGTTACAGAGATTTTTTGTTTCCAAGGAAGCGTCGATGAACACCAAGTGGCACAAGGAGAAGAGGGTTGCACAACCGGGTATTTTGAGGCACCCAGCTAATGGTGAAGCATGGAAGCACTTTGATAAGGAGTTTGGATGGTTTGCTTCAGATGCCCGTAACATAAGGCTTGGTATTGCGACAGATGGATTCAACCCATACGGAAACATGAATAGTTCATACAGTATGTGGCCAGTTTTTGTCATTCCATACAACTTCCCACCGTGGATGTGCGTGGATCAATCCAACTTCATGATGTCATTGCTAATCCTTGGAAAAAATTCACCAGGAAAGGATTTTCATGTATTTATGCAGCCATTGATAAAAGATATGATGAAGCTATGGAGTGGCGTGGGTACATATGATGCGTGCACAGGTAGAGAGTTTCCATTGCATGCTGCGTTTCTTTGGTCGATTCATGACTATCCTGGATATGCCACGATGTCTGGCCGTAGCACAAGAGGGTTTTTCGCATGTGTGCACTGCGATAAGGATCCTTGCTACGAGTCTTTGCATAATAAAATTGGTTGTATTGGCCATCGTCGATTTCTGCCTCACGATCACAAGTGGAGGAGTAGCAGAGCCTTCAATGGAAAACCTGAACCTAAGGATGCACCAACAAGTTTCACACTTGCAGAAAGAGAGGAGAGGGTACAAAGAGTTCAGGATTACAGGCCAGGGAAAAATCCATCAACTAGGAAGAGAAAGCGTGGCATGACTGGTGAGCCAACCTGGCACCTCAAGATCAGCTTATATGATCTGCCATACTGGTCAAGATTGAAGTTTGTTCACAACCTAGATGTGATGCACATTGAGAAGAACATATTGGACAATATCCTTGGTACCCTTCTTGAGCTTGATGGAAAGAACAAGGAAAATGTTGGTGGTAGAATGGATTTGGAGAAATTTAATGTCAGGCAGAAGTTCTGGATGAAACCTGAGGCCAAGGGTTTTTCAAAGGACACAGCACTGTTGACGCTTCAAAAGGAAGGCAAACAAAAATTGTGCAAGTATTTGGCCAACACTAGGTTCACAGATGGTTTTGCTGGAAACTTAGCAAGATGTGTGGACATCCCAGGGGGTAAAGTGCACGGTCTGAAGACGCATGACTGCCACATACTTATGCAGCGTGTGTTGCCAGCTGGTCTGAGAGGGATTGCATCAAAGGCGATGTATGAGACCATTGCTGAACTGGGAAACTTTTTCAGGGAGTTGTGTGCCAAAACTCTAAGAGCATCTGTGCTGCGTCGAATGAAGGTTGAAATTGTCATAATTCTTTGCAAGCTTGAGCTGCTATTTCCCCCATCATTCTTTGATGTAATGGTGCACCTGGCTATTCATCTACCTGATGAGGCACTTCAGAGGGGGCCCTGTTCAATATGGTTGGATGTATCCAGTTTAAAGAAGGCTCGGGTACCTGAAATCAACTGTGCGTAGCAAATCAAGGCCTGAAGGTTCAATTGCTGAGGGATATATCGTGGATGAGTGCTTGCATCAGTGCTCTAAATTTTTGGGCGATGTCATAGAAACCAGACATAACAAGCCTGAGAGGAACCAAGATAAGAAACAAAGAGTTGATCCGCTAGAGTTTGATATTTTTTCAGATGGAGCCAGAGGTTTAGGACTATCCAAGTTGAAGTATTTTCCCAAAGAATTTGACAGTATGGTTTGGTATGTACTTCAGAACTGTGATGAGGCACAAAATTATATTCGGTGGGTCTATTTACCTTTTTATTAATCATTCAAAATTTTCAGTAATATTTTGTGTTATAGCAGTACCATTACTAATTTGTTTTTGATTTTTAGGAATTTCCGACAACAACTACAGAACAGGGGTGTGAACAACATTGAGGCGGAACTAGAGAAAGAATTCCCTGCATGGTTTAAAAAACATGTCAGTAATTTGGACAATGCTCCAGAAGATTTAAAATCACTAGCACTTGGTCTAGATGCTCGTGTAGTTGTACACCCTATGTGCAATCTAAATGGCGCTAGGTTCCGTTCTTTCGAGCGTGAGAAGAACATGAGGACTCAAAACTCAGGCATAATGATAAGGGGATCCGTTTCTGACGAACAAGATCAAGAATACTACGGTGTGTTGAAGGAGGTTCTTGAGTTACAGTACCCGAGAAATAAGCACGGCGACAGATCCGTGTTCTTGTTCCGCTGTGATTGGTTTGACCTTGGAAGTAGGAAAACCATGGAGATGAAGGATGATGGATGCTTTACAAGCATCAATATGTCTGTATTATGGTACAAGAATGCCCCTTTCATATTAGCTCACCAAGCAGAAACTTGTTTTTACTTGGAAGACACAAAATTTGGTGATCCTTGGAAGGTGGTGCAAACTTTCAAGCACAGGAATGTATACGATGTTCCAGAAAAAGATGATGAAGGCAATGCAGGTGCATACCAGGAAGACCTAGGCTCGGAAGATCCCATTGTTCACCAAATTGAGGACGAGGAAGATGAATATGTTGATGATCATGAAGACGACATGGCTGATCGCTCTGATGATGTGATATTTGTTGACTCTCAAACTGTTAGACAACTAGCAGGGAAAAATGATGTAAACAATGATATGGACCTGAGCGACGAAGAACAAGAAGACTTGGAACCGGTTGTCGATGAATTTGGGAGGAGAATTTCAGATGTTGATAGTGATATTGACTAGTACCTTGTGAAAATGCGTTACTAAAATACTAGCATGCAGTTGTACTATTTGATACTAGTTATGGAGACTGTTGCATTCAATTCCCAATAACCATGTTATACACAAAATTATTAATTACAATGATATATATGGTCGTACCTAGATGTTTTTGCTTGTTTTTGTCATACTTACTTCGAGCAGCAAAATAGATTTACTGGAGATAGATACTTCTTTACGTGACACAACCTACACGACAGACATGTCCGTCTAGTAAGTTGTGCACGCATAAAATTTGTAGCTCATAAAATATTCATAGATACCGATGAAATGAACTCAATTAACACGATTTCACTATAATTGGCAACAACGACAGGCATAATATATTTCAGCTCATAAAAAATTTAATAGTACCATTACACTTAACCATGTCTTCAGACATACTAATGCCACATAATGAAAGGACCGTAAAATTTGTCTTAACATCTCATATTATTAGGTTGACAAATGACCCATGACCATCATAGTGAAAATGATCAAGGCTACTACAGTTCCACATTTGGAACATAGAAGGCAAATAGGAACGCCCCCTTACGTCCCACGTACAGCATGAAAAACATCTTGTCTCCAATTCGCCGAAAATCCTCCTCCTGTGACATCACTTCCCTCCACCCAGCGCAGCATACTCGGCCATCCTCAGGAGAAATTGAGTACGACCCTTTGACCTTTGTGTATTTATCACACACAATTGTGATATCACCATATTCAGCCATGTCTTCAGGGACAAGGCGTCGCGGGAGTTTCTGTCCTTGGTCCACATGCACAATGTGAACATTTGTTAATCGGAAAATTACAGGCACAACAAAGTAGATCACTCATACTTACCAGCTCTTTCTTCTGGCAATTTGTCCAGCTTAATGTGTGGATAAGAGACTCACATTTTCCAACTTGATAAGGCCCAGCTCCATGTTCATCAACCAGCGTGTTAATGATGTCAACATTGCTGACCACTGACTCCATCATTCTCCAGTTAATTATGGTTCCATCAGTGGCATGCATAGCGTCAAGTATGCCTTTCTTATCCTGGGTCAGATTGTAATATGCTGTACAAGTTCAAATACTTAATTAAATGAATATTACTGAATCAAAATTAAGATTAATGCATGGTAGGTACATCAACATTAAGATTGTTTAGGAACAAGGACAAAATATCGTGCTAAACACAAAGAAACTACTTCTTTTTTCATAAGGAAAAAACTAGAGACAATTCTATCGGTGACATTATACACATTACAAAGTAGACTAGAAACCGAGCAAAATGGGTGAACCTAAATATTTTAGTGGATCTACATATATACATCCATTTTATACAAACTCGTAAACATCGTATATTTGTAAACGGAGGGAGTACTTCAAATAAGCAGTTACTTACATGGGTGGGTGATCGGTAGGTTGATCGACGTCACAGGGGTAGATGGACCTTGTGTGTCGGTAGAGAAGACAAGCTCCGTTCCAACATCCAGATTGTAGACTCTAGCAAATTCTCTCCAATATTGGCCTTCAAGATATGTTCTGCCATCCTTGTTGATACAATCAACGTTGAATTCGAACCCTTCTTCCGTAACCACCTCGACCACAAAATCATTCTCGTGGTCGAAAGAGTCGATGGCAAACTTCTTAAGGAAATTCGCTCTAGCATAGCAGGTTATTAACTGAAGAAAAATGGAACATGTTTACTACATGACAAACTAACAGATGCTATAATTCATGACAAAAGGGTGGAACAGGAAAGACTGATGATAATACAAAAAATAAAACCAGTACCGTCATTTCTTCAAAATTCTCTACAAGGGTGAGAACAAAAAAGGACTTGATCTTGTCCCCCAGGCCGCACAGACCCTTGGTGTGAAAACACCAAGGACACTACGAATCAAAAAAATAAAATTTAAAGATCATTGGCCGTACATTTTTGTCCAAATAGATCCAGTACATGCAAACTAGATAGGTTAGATTTTTACCGCAACAATCTTGCCCTTCGCCATCCCTCTCTCTCGACAGATTTACAGCCTAGGCAAAGGTGGTTTAGATGGCGGTGCTGACTCCAACTATGCCTTTAGGGTTTACTGGAGGGAGAGCGTATATATATATGTATGGTCCGACTATGCTTGCATGCCGGGCCTGGACCCAGTTGTAAGCTTAATTTGTGGGCTCGACGTGATTAGCTTTAGCCGTTAGGCAAAACAAGGAAATATATTGATTACAATTAGTGCGCAGAGCAAGGAAATTGATTTGGTTTTTATTGCTCTGACTTAGTCGTCATAGTTAGGTCCTGTAAGATCCCCAATAGAATCTTGAGACTAACAAGGAAAGAATTAGCTATATTAATTAAATCCTTTACTTAGAATATTTTGCAAATTTTATGAAAAGTATTGGAAATAAGGAGTTTGCCTTTCATGTTTGTGGTTGTTTTTAGACATTCTGAAGGATCATCAGTATGTAAAGTACATAAGTTTCTGGTTTGAGATTGGTTTCAAAAACTTTTTGTAGTCCAAACTTACTTCAAACTTTCTTAGCTACAAAATAAAGCATCAAACCATCTAATTTAGTAAACAAATGCAGTGTGCATCAACATGAGAATTCAGATAACAAGTGCACCAGTAACGCAACAGCAAACTCCATACACATTAACATAGTCTTAAACAACTGGGTATGATTGCCCAGCTTCCACCATACATAATAAAAACTTAGTCTTCAAACAGCACACAGTTTCTCTTCATCTCTAGGGGGACAACACAAACATAAACTAAACTTGTGGAAACAGAACATGAGGGCCAACAGCAGGACCGATAACCGGGATGAGGCCACCCTTGACGTACTTGTCGAGGAATCTGCCAAAGGCGGCATGCTTCGCCTTTGTGTGGCCCTTGTGCTTCTACCTGCTGCCTACGCCAACGCCATCCGCATGCTGGATCATGCTCTCTAAGTTCTTGGTGATGACAGTGCCGCAGAATGGGCAAGATAGCTCCCCGCGGCTACGGAAAGGTATCTGGCCACTCACCAGCCGCTTAAGAACAAAGTGGCTCTTGTGGTCCCTGTCGTCCTTGCCGTGGCCCACGTCGTTAGAGTCTTCCTGTGAATTTTGAAATACGTAAGAAGTGAGATAAACAGGAGCACAACAACGATCAAACGAAATAAGCTGTAAACAATTAACAATGCTGCCAAAATTATTCTAAATTGTTGCGGTGATAGTACTAACATTTGATGAATCGAGGACAGTTTTGTGTTGCGGTGATAGTACTAACATTTGATGAATCGAGGATAATGTTGTGTGACCAATATTTGATGAATCAAGGACAGTCTTGTCTTATCATGTCTAGTGAGTGCTGGAACGCCTGAGCGTTCATTTCTATCAGCTTCAAAGTCCATAATGGATAATTTATTAAAGAACAATATTCTTTGGGGACATAATTCAAGGCATGTGAACTTTAGGGGAAAATAACCAGTTTTGCCTAAATAAAATTCTTGCAATCATAATCACTAGAATGAAAGAAGACTCGGATAAATTTAAGTTTCAAACGCATTGATTAGTACACATTAAATTCAATTCATCAGATCAATCATTTCTTCCCAAATAAAATTCTTGTTATCATAATCTCTACAATCAAATTAGACTCAGATGAATTTAAGGCACTTAATGATGAATCATTTACAAGTTAACTACCTTAACACATTCAGAAAGTTATCTGATAACTATGAACCGATAGATATCATATGAGCAATCATAATAAGTAGAATTAAAGAAGGCTTGGATGAATTTAAGTTTTAAACGCATTGATCGTTACACTAAATAGGATACTGATTCAAACACACTATGGAATCATCACATTAATAAGCAGCAAATTTAGATAATGGTAATTATGAATTCCATGCATCAGATCAATCCTTTATTCCCAAACAAAATTCTTGCTATCATAATCTCTACAATCAAATTAGACTCAAATAAATTTAAGTCGCTTGTGTTGATCAATCACGTGCAAGGTAACTACCTTAACACATTCAGAATGTAATCTGATAACTATTAACTGATAGATATCATATGAGCAATCATAATCACTAGAATGAAACAAGACTCGGATGAATTTAAGTTTCAAACGCATTGATCATTACACTTACCAGGATACTAATTGATACACACTATGGAATCAACGCATTAATAAGCAGCAAATTAAGAAAATGGTAATTATAAATTATATGCATCAGATCAATCTTTTCTTCCCAAACAAAAATCTTTGTTATCATAATCTCTACAATCAAATCAGACTCGGATGAATTTAAGGCACAACATTCAGAAATTAATCTGATAACCATGAAGCCATATATATCATATGAGTAAGAATACTATATGGTAGATCAAATCAAAGTCAACTACAAAGGAACCGTACGAACCCTAGAATCAAGAATATCTAGAAGACCACCTAGATAGCACAAATCAATCTACTCTACGAACAAACCCTATGTGAACAGTAAGATGAACAGAGGAGATCGAACAGAACAACTCAGAACCTCGGTGCCGTCATCGGAGGCCTCCTCCTTGAATGGTACATCTTCTTTGCGGGCTTGTTCATAGAGGTACTCGATGGAGTCAGGGTCTTCGCCGTCGTAGTACTCATCGTCCAGCATGACGATGACCTGGCGGCCTACATGCGGGTTCTGTAGATCTACCGCGGGAGCCACGACGTCCTCCTTCTTCTCATCATCGACGGTGACCACGACTGGTACGGTGGAGTCTGCAACGGTCACGGCACGCCGACGAGCGGCTGGTACTCCCGAAGAAGACTCCTCGCCCGCCACCGCGGTGACGACCGCGGGTACATCGCTAGAGCCGCCGACCGCCTTCGACTCCGGCTCGTCTTCGCGAGCGCGCTTCATCTTGTAGATTCACTAAGGGATGAGATTGGTGGTGTGGTGGTGGGAGCGGATTGGGGTTTTCGGCAGACTGGGGAAGAAGTGGACGATGGTGGCAGAGACGATGAGACCGATGTGTTATATAGATGCTGGCGGTTCGGTTTCCTCTGGTGCACGCGTGGGTGTGGAATCGTGTAATCCTACATGTATTCCACTTTCCCATTGCTTTCACATTGGACCCACGCATGACATTTGGGAGAGTGGCGCGTTGCAGCGGAAATCTCTACAAATTCTATATTATATAAATTGTTAAAAAAATCTATATTATATAAGTAAAAGAAGTATATTGTGTATAAAACAATAAGTTTTCTAAAAGATTTTATAGAAAAATATTGAATTTGTTCAAATTAGTTGAAATCCTAAATTAATTTGGAACCAATCTCGGTCAAACTGGAACACATAGATGCCAATGGGTCATGAGTGTAACTGAACCCACATGTGTCATCAGGGTCAACTTTTGCCCAATCTCAGTCAACATAGAACCCACAGACGCCATTGGGCCCACTTGCAGCAATGCTAGTGTAAGTGGACCCACGTGTGTCATCAGGTTAACTTTTGTCCAATCTCAGTCAAACTGGACCCATAGTTGCCATTGGTACCCGCATGCACCGATGCTAGTGTAACTAGACCCACATGTGTCATCAGGTCAACTTAAGCCCAATCTTAGTCAAACTAGACCCACAGATGCTATTGGGAACACTTGCACCAATGCCAGTGTTAGTGAACCCACGTGTGTCATCAGGGTCAACTTAAGCCCAATCTTAATCAAACTAGACCCACAGATACCATAGGGTCCCACATGCACCGCTGCTAGCTATGTGGGCCAACATGTGTCATCAAGGTCAAATTAAGCCTAATCTTAGTCAAACTGGACCCACAGATGCCATAGGGTCCCACATGCACTCCTGCTAGCTATGTGGGCCCACATGTGTCATCAGGGTCATCTTAAGCCCAATCTTAGTCAAACTGGACCCACAGATGCCATAGGGTCCCACATGCACCAATGTTAGCTAAGTGCAACCACATGTGTCATCAGGGTCAACTTTTGCGGCGATATGAGTCAACATAGAACCCACATATGCCATTGGGCCCACATGCACCAATGCTAGTGTATGTGGACCCACGTGTGTCATCAGGATCAACTTAAGCCCAATCTTAGTCAAACTAGGCCCACGTGTGTCATCAGGGTCAACTTATAGCCCAATCTTAGTCAAACTGGACCCACAAATGCCTTAGGGTCCCGCATGCACCGCTGCTAGCTATGTGGGCCCACATGTGTCATCAGGGTCAACTTAAGCCCAATCTTAGTCAAACTGGACCCATAGATGCCATAGGGTCCCAAATGCACCACTGCTAGCTATGTGGGCCCACATGTGTCATCAGGGTCAACTTAAGCCCAATCTTAGTCAAACTGGAACCACATATGCCATAGGGTCCCACATGCACCAATGTTAGCTAAGTGGACCCACATGTGTCATCAGGGTCAACTTTTGCGGCGATATGAGTCAACATAGAAACCACAGATGCCATTGGGCCCACATGCACCAATGTTAGCTAAGTGGACCCACATGTGTCATCAGGGTCAACTTTTGCGGCGATATGAGTCAACATAGAACCCACAGATGCCATTGGGCCCACATGCACCAATGCTAGTGTATGTGGACCCACGTGTGTCATCAGGGTCAACTTAGGCCCAATCTTAGTCAAACTGGACCCACAGATGCCATAGGGTCCCACATGCACCGCTGCTAGCTATGTGGGTCCGCATGTGTCATCAGGGTCAACTTAAGCCCAATCTTAGACAAACTGGACCCATAGATGCCATAGGGTCCCACATGCACTGCTTCTAGCTATGTGGGCCCACATGTGTCATCAGGGTCAACTTAAGCCCAATCTTAGTCAAACTGGACCTACATATGCTATTGGGCCCACTTTCACCAATGCTTGTGTATGTGGACCCACGTGAGTCATGGTACATTCTATGTGGAAGCTCATATGCGAGATTGTTATTTTGATTAGAATGAAATGTTTCAAGTTTAAAAAATTTCGTGTCAACTAGTTCACGTAAAATTTATCAGTGTGTAGGTTTTCAATTTTTATGAGATATTTTGAATTAGTTATGCACTATACAAGCTTTGGTCAAACTTGAGTTGAAAGTTGTAGGAAAGCCGTGCGTTCAATTTTTGAAATTAAGTTGCAGCCACGACCAGAGGATTGGTGAAAGCCCCGTGCGTTCAATTTTTGAAAGTTTGCAGCCATGACCGGACCGCACCACACCTACACGCGTCGCATCGTAACAAAACTAATCCCACTGCTGCACCGCAATAACCGCCTCGACTCCACCGCCGCCATAACACCACAATAACCGCAACGCGTCCGCTTCTCGTCTGTTCTTCTTCCTCTCGCGTCTTCCTCCTCCACACGACGGGGAACTCAGCATCCATGGATCCCTATGGAGACATCCTCGATGACGGGAAAACCACGGTTGACATCAAGCCCATATGTGCCTATGGCACGAAGATTATGGAGGTGGTGTACACCAACTATGTGAACTACTTGAATCACATGCTGGAGAAGTTCGAGCAATTGCTCGAGAAAGAGACTTACAAGTTCCTCGGACTCGACCTTGAGTACACAAGGAATAGGCGGGACGAAGCTCCGTCACAAAAGCTCGCCGTCGTACAGATCGCCCTGAAGGAGACTGTCCTCGTGTTCCACTACTGCAGGTAATATAAGTACTAAGGATGGGCATTTCTATTTCAGGCCTCCTTTGATTCAAAGGATTTCCTATGGGTTTGTACAGGATTCAATCCCTATGTTTTTTCCATCAGCACATGTTTGATTCATAGGATTGTACCCTGTACGAACATTTTCACATCAGGCCTCCTTTGATGCAGGGCTTGTTTGATTCAAAGGAATCTCATATGAATTTTGGAGGATTTTGATCCTTAGAAATTTTTCCTATGTGCATTGTTTAATTCCTATAGGTTTAAGTCCTTGTGGATTTTGTTAGATCAAGTATTATGCATGATCTATGGGCGTTGTACGTGGCCTAATAGCACGGTTTCGCAATTTCCTTGTTCAACGTTGTCATCAAATAATTGTACACCATCCAAATTATTGTCATGTCATAGTTTGCATCTATACTGCAGGATAAGGGAGCCTTGTCCGAAACTGGTTATGTGCATATTTTTATTTTCCATTTGAGATCATGTATAATTAGCCAATGCAAATACATTGCTTGCACTCGTTTATTTCAAATACTTAGACATGTTAGTTCAAGTATTATGCATGATCTGTGGGTGTTGTACATGGCCTAATGGTACGGTTATGCAATTACCTTGTTTAACATTATCATCAAGTAATTGTACATCATCCAAATTATTTTCATGTCTTAATTTGCATTTATACTGCAGGAGAAGGGAGCCTTGTCCGAAACTGGCAGAGTTCCTTCGGGAAAAGGGGATCACTTTCGCTAGCGTGGACATTAGGAGTGATAAAGAGAAGCTTGCACATGAGGATATCACCATTCCAGAACAGTACCACATCGACATCCAAGACATGTTTAAGACCGAAGAACGGTTCCATTGGAATTAGCCATATGACAGGGTCGGGATGTTATCTCTAGCAGTGATCATCATTGACAGAGATCTCGGGAATTGCAAGGCACTCCTGAAGGATGGCCACGAAGTATGGGAGAACAAGCCACTTTCCGCAATGAACCTAGAGTATGCAGCAAGAGACGGGTATGTTGCCTACGAGCTGTATCGTAGGCTCACTACCGCAAGGGACGGGCTAGACCGGGGGACTCGCAAGGCTGCAATTAATGAAGTAGAAAAGGCGGAAGCAGCTAAGGCCGAGGTGGCAAAAGCTGTGGCCGAGGCGGCAGCTACTGTAGACCAGAGTGATGCAGATGACAAGCAGGATGATGCAACGCAGCAGGTTGAAAGGGAACAGGCGACGATGATCTGGGAAGAGAAGCAGGCGGTCTGGGGAGCGGAAGAGGCGGATGGAGAGGTGGTGCATGTCACCAAACGCAAATGGGAAGCGGGCGAAGATGACCAGGATGGCGAGCAGAACGACACCACTAGCTGGGGCAACACCACCACCGCTGGCTGGGGCGACACCACCACCACTGCCTGGGGCGACAAAGCCACCGACCGCACCACCTCCAACGCCACCGGCTGGAATTAATGCACGTTACTAGACTATAGCCAGTTATATTCGTGATGTTGTATGTTGTTTATGTAGTACAAATCGTGGTACTTTGCTGTTGTTTACTTTCTAAGTTGAACTACTTTAGTATGCTTGTTTCTTAAAGTACCATGAGCTAGCAAACATATCTATGTAATGTTATATGTGTGTTCAGTTGTGTTTGTGCACTGGCTATACTAGTTCAAAGGAATATGATTGTCAACAGATATAAACTTGCCTTGATGAAATTCTAGAATTGTAAACGCAAGCATTACAAAGTTATTTTAAGCTAGTGTTATTGGACCCACATTTGTCATCGGGATCAACTTTTGCCCAATCTTAGTCAAACTGAAACTACATATGCCATTAGGTCCCACATGCACCATTACTAGTGTAAGTGGGCCCACATGTGTCATCGGGGTCAAGTTAAGCCCAATCTTAGTAAAATTGGACCCACAGATGGCATAGGGTCCCACATGCACCGCTGCTAGCTATGTGGGCCCACATGTGTCATCAGGGTCAGCTTAAGCCCAATCTTAGTCAAACTGGACCCACATATGCCATAGGGTCCCACATGCACCAGTGTTAGCTAAGTGGACCCACATGTGTCATCAGGGTCAACTTTTGCGGCGATATGAGTCAGCATAGAACCCATAGATGCCATTGGGCCCACATGCACCAATGCTAGTGTATGTGGACCCACGTGTGTCATCAGGGTCAACTTAAGCCCAATCTTAGTCAAACTGGACCCACAGATGCCATAGGGTCCCACATGCACCGCTGCTAGCTATGTCGGCCCACATGTGTCATCAGGGTTAACTTAAGCCCAATCTTAGTCAAATTAGACCCACAGATGCCATAGGGTCCCACATGCACCGCTTCTAGCTATGTGGGCCCACATGTGTCATCAGGCTCAGCTTAAGCCCAATCTTAGTCAAACTAGACCCACATATGCCATAGGGTCCCACATGCACCAATGTTAGCTAAGTGGACCCACATGTGTCATCAGGGTCAACTTTTGCGGCGATATGAGTCAACATAGAACCCATAGATGCCATTGGGCCCACATGCACCAATGCTAGTGTATGTGGACCCACGTGTGTCATCAGGGTCAACTTATGCCCAATCTTAGTCAAACTGGACGCACGTGTGTCATCAGGGGCAACTTAAGCCCAATCTTAGTCAAACTGGACCCACAGATGCCATAGGGTCCCACATGCACCGCTGCTAGCTATGTGGGCCCACATGTGTCATCAGGGTCAACTTAAGCCCAATCTTAGTCAAATTGGACCCACAGATGCCATAGGGTCCCACATGCACCGCTGCTAGCTATGTGGGCCTACATGTGTCATCAGGGTCAGCTTAAGCCCAATCTTAGTCAAACTGGACCCACATATGCCATAGGGTCCCACATGCACCAATGTTAGCTAAGTGGACCCACATGTGTCATCAAGGTCAACTTTTGCGGCGATATGAGTCTACATAGAACCCACAGATGCCATTGGGCCCACATGCACCAATGCTAGTGTATGTGGACCCACGTGTGTCATCAGGGTCAACTTAAGCCCAATCTTAGTCAAATTGGGCCCACGTGTGTCATCAGGGTCAACTTAAGCCCAATTTTAGTCAAACTGGACCCACAGATGCCATAGGGTCCCACATGCACCGCTGCTAGCTATGTGGGCCAACATGTGTCATCAGGGTCAACTTAAGCCCAATCTTAGTCAAACTGGACCCACAGATGCCATAGGGTCCCACATGCACCGATGCTAGCTATGTGAGCCAACATGTGTCATCAGGGTCAAATTAAGCCCAATCTTAGTCAAACTGGACCCACAGATGCCATAGGGTCCCACATGCACCGCTGCTAGCTATGTGGGCCCACATGTGTCATCAGGGTCAACTTAAGCCCAATCTTAGTCAAATTGGACCCACAGATGCCATAGGGTCCCACATGCACCGCTGCTAGCTATGTGGGCCCACATGTGTCATCAGGGTCAGCTTAAGCCCAATCTTAGTCAAACTGGACCCACATATGCCATAGGGTCCCACATGCACCAATGTTAGCTAAGTGGACCCACATGTATTATCAAGGTCAACTTTTGCGGCGATATGAGTCTACATAGAACCCACAGATGCCATTGGGCCCACATGCACCAATGCTAGTGTATGTGGACCCACGTGTGTCATCAGGGTCAACTTAAGCCCAATCTTAGTCAAATTGGGCCCACGTGTGTCATCAGGGTCAACTTAAGCCCAATCTTAGTCAAACTGGACCCACAGATGCCATAGGGTCCCACATGCACCGCTGCTAGCTATGTGGGCCGACATGTGTCATCAGGGTCAACTTAAGCCCAATCTTAGTCAAACTGGACCCACAGATGCCATAGGGTCCGACATGCACCGCTGCTAGCTATGTGGGCCCACATGTGTCATCAGGCTCAGCTTAAGCCCAATCTTAGTCAAACTAGACCCACATATGCCATAGGGTCCCACATGCACCAATGTTAGCTAAGTGGACCCACATGTGTCATCAGGGTCAACTTTTGCGGCGATATGAGTCAACATAGAACCCATAGATGCCATTGGGCCCACATGCACCAATGCTAGTGTATGTGGACCCACGTGTGTCATCAGGGTCAACTTATGCCCAATCTTAGTCAAACTGGACGCACGTGTGTCATCAGGGGCAACTTAAGCCCAATCTTAGTCAAACTGGACCCACAGATGCCATAGGGTCCCACATGCACCGCTGCTAGCTATGTGGGCCCACATGTGTCATCAGGGTCAACTTAAGCCCAATCTTAGTCAAATTGGACCCACAGATGCCATAGGGTCCCACATGCACCGCTGCTAGCTATGTGGGCCTACATGTGTCATCAGGGTCAGCTTAAGCCCAATCTTAGTCAAACTGGACCCACATATGCCATAGGGTCCCACATGCACCAATGTTAGCTAAGTGGACCCACATGTGTCATCAAGGTCAACTTTTGCGGCGATATGCGTCTACATAGAACCCACAGATGCCATTGGGCCCACATGGACCAATGCTAGTGTATGTGGACCCACGTGTGTCATCAGGGTCAACTTAAGCCCAATCTTAGTCAAATTGGGCCCATGTGTGTCATCAGGGTCAACTTAAGCCCAATCTTAGTCAAACTGGACCCACAGATGCCATAGGGTCCCACATGCACCGCTGCTAGCTATGTGGGCCAACATGTGTCATCAGGGTCAACTTAAGCCCAATCTTAGTCAAACTGGACCCACAGATGCCATAGGGTCCCACATGCACCGATGCTAGCTATGTGAGCCAACATGTTTCATCAGGGTCAAATTAAGCCCAATCTTAGTCAAACTGGACCCACAGATGCCATAGGGTCCCACATGCACCGCTGCTAGCTATGTGGGCCCATATGTGTCATCAGGGTCAACTTAAGCCCAATCTTAGTCAAATTGGACCCACAGATGCCATAGGGTCCCACATGCACCGCTGCTAGCTATGTGGGCCCACATGTGTCATCAGGGTCAGCTTAAGCCCAATCTTAGTCAAACTGGACCCACATATGCCATAGGGTCCCACATGCACCAATGTTAGCTAAGTGGACCCACATGTGTTATCAAGGTCAACTTTTGCGGCGATATGAGTCTACATAGAACCCACAGATGCCATTGGGCCCACATGCACCAATGCTAGTGTATGTGGACCCGCGTGTGTCATCAGGGTCAACTTAAGCCCAACCTTAGTCAAATTGGGCCCACGTGTGTCATCAGGGTCAACTTAAGCCCAATCTTAGTCAAACTGGACCCACAGATGCCATAGGGTCCCACATGCACCGCTGCTAGCTATGTGGGCCGACATGTGTCATCAGGGTCAACTTAAGCCCAATCTTAGTCAAACTGGACCCACAGATGCCATAGGGTCCCACATGCACCGATGCTAGCTATGTGAGCCAACATGTGTCATCAGGGTCAAATTAAGCACAATCTTAGTCAAATTGGACCCACAGATGCCATAGGGTCCCACATGCACCGCTGCTAGCTATGTGGGCCCACATGTGTCATCAGGGTCAACTTAAGCCCAATCTTAGTCAAATTGGACCCACAGATGCCATAGGGTCCCACATGCACCGCTGCTAGCTATGTGGGCCCACATGTGTCATCAGGGTCAGCTTAAGCCCAATCTTAGTCAAACTGGACCCACATATGCCATAGGGTCCCACATGCACCAATGTTAGCTAAGTAGACCCACATGTGTCATCAGGGTCAACTTTTGCGGCGATATGAGTCAACATAGAACCCACAGATGTCATTGGGCCCACATGCACCAATGCTAGTGTATGTGGACCCACGTGTGTCATCAGGGTCAACTTATGCTCAATCTTAGTCAAACTGGACCCACGTGTGTCATCAGGGGCAACTTAAGCCCAATCTTAGTCAAACTGGACCCACAGATGCCATAGGGTCCCACATGCAGCGCTGCTAGCTATGTGGGCCCACATGTGTCATCAGGGTCAACTTAAGCCCAATCTTAGTCAAATTGGACCCACAGATGCCATAGGGTCCCACATGCACCGCTGCTAGCTATGTGGGCCCACATGTGTCGTCAGGGTCAGCTTAAGCCCAATCTTAGTCAAACTGGACGCACATATGCCATAGGGTCCCATATGCACCAATGTTAGCTAAGTGGACCCACATGTGTCATTAAGGTCAAGTTTTGCGGCGATATGAGTCAACATAGAACCCACAGATGCCATTGGGCCCACATGCACCAATGCTAGTGTATGTGGACCCACGTGTGTCATCAGGGTCAACTTAAGCCCAATCTTACTCAAATTGGGCCCACGTGTGTCATCAGGGTCAACTTAAGCCTAATCTTAGTCAAACTGGACCCATAGATGCCATAGGGTCCCACATGGACCGCTGCTAGCTATGTGGGCCGACATGTGTCATCAGGGTCAACTTAAGCCCAACCTTAGTCAAACTGGACCCACAGATGCCATAGGGTCCCACATGCACTGATCCTAGCTATGTGAGCCAACATGTGTCATCAGGGTCAAATTAAGCACAATCTTAGTCAAATTGGACCCATAGATGCCATAGGGTCCCACATGCACCGCTGCTAGCTATGTGGGCCCACATGTGTCATCAGGGTCAACTTAAGCCCAATCTTAGTCAAATTGGACCCACAGATGCCATAGGGTCCCACATGCACCGCTGCTAGCTATGTGGGCCCACGTGTGTCATCAGGGTCAGCTTAAGCCCAATCTTAGTCAAACTGGACCCACATATGCCATAGGGTCCCACATGCACCAATGTTAGCTAAGTGGACCCACATGTATCATCAGGGTCAACTTTTGCGGCGATATGAGTCAACATAGAACCCACAGATGCCATTGGGCCCACATGCACCAATGCTAGTGTATGTGGACCCACGTGTGTCATCAGGGTCAACTTAAGCCCAATCTTAGTTAAATTGGGCCCACGTGTGTCATCAGGGTCAACTTAAGCCCAATCTTAGTCCAACTGGACCCACAGATGCCATAGGGTCCCACATGCACCGCTCCTAGCTATGTGAGCCGACATGTGTCATCAGGGTCAACTTAAGCCCAATCTTAGTCAAACTGGACCCACAGATGCCATAGGGTCCCACATGCACCGATGCTAGCTATGTGAGCCAACATGTGTCATCAGGGTCAAATTAAGCGCAATCTTAGTCAAATTGGACCCACAGATGCCAGAGGGTCCCACATGCACCGCTGCTAGCTATGTGGGCCCACATGTGTCATCAGGGTCAACTTAAGCCCAATCTTAGTCAAACTGGACCCACAGATGCCATAGGGTCCCACATGCACCAATGTTAGCTAAGTGGACCCACATGTGTCATCAGGGTCAACTTTTGCGGCAATATGAGTCAACATAGAACCCACAGATGCCATTGGGCCCACATGCACCAATGCTAGTGTATGTGGACCCACGTGTGTCATCAGGGTCAACTTTTGCACAATTTCAGTCAAACTTTTGCCCAAACTCACTCAGACTATAACCACAGATGCCATCAGTACTCGCATGCACCGATGCTAGTGTAACTGGACCCACATATGTCATCAGGGTCAAATTTTGCCCAAACTCAGCCAAACAGGAACCATAGATACCATTGGGTCCCACATGCACCAATGCTAGTATAAGTGGCTCTGTTTCAAATTTTACTATGTAATATGCACTATGCACTGTCAAACCTGTTATAAGTGAGTTGATCAGAGCATTGATCTGTAAAACTGTCAAATATTTATAAATTATTGATATATATACCAATATGTACTGCTCTTTTTAAAAAAAAATCATTATTTAGAAAACCCGGTAAATGGGCATAGCGCGCTATAGCTCCGCTATAGCTTTTGATAGCTTTTAAAATCGGCGCCGCTAAATCAAATAGCCCGCTATTTGAAACATTGGTAAGTGGGTCCCACATGCACCAATGTTAGTATAAGTGGGTCCAACATGCACCAATGTTAGTACAAATAATAGTTTACCTAATTGGGGAAAAAATATATCCCTGCAGATATCCTAGCCCCTTCTCGTACTTTCCCCAAACTGCTCCTCTCCATCCGCATCACCGCATCGCCGCCGCATCTCCACACCGCCGTGGCCGTCTGCATCGCCTCTGTCAGGATCGTCCAGCCACCGACGACAGTATTTCTGCAACCCCGCCACCACGCTTGTGCACAGCCACACCGCCGCGCATCTCCGCAATGCATCCGCCGCCCATAACGACGTGCACGTCCGCATCGACTCCGGCCACACCACCGCGACGCCGGCCCGTCGGCGTTGACCGCATCTCCGCAACCTTGCTCCGCGCTGAAGGTGAGCCCAATCATGTTGGATTTACTTGTGCTGCCCACTGAAATCATGTCTGCATTGTTTGTCCAGTAGGGTTTTCCACGAGCTATGTGCTGAAGCTAGATTTCCCATGAAAATACACTAGTGTACCTACTAGAATAATTCCTGCACATTACAATCCCATGAATTAAACACTACTGGAAGGAAACATTGCATAAGGTCTGAACTCTACAATGCATGTGTAGGAAAATATATTAGGGCTCGTTTGGCTCCTATGCATTCATTTCATTTGGTTGAAATGAAATCCCCATGTCACTTCATTTGGATGGAATTTAAATTCCTTAATGAATTTTTATGTTTGGCTGCCACCTGGAATTCTGAAATGAAATGATTTACAGCTTCTGTTTGGCTGCCATTTTAAGACAATTGTGAAATCAACAACACATTTGGCTTCAAAATTCAATTACCACCTGGCTGTTTTCCTTGTTGCAAGGAAACAACTCGCAGTAAGCAAGGTCCAGAGCATGAATGACAATGAACCAGAAACACATGCCTAGAAAGTATAACCACATGATGCATAGAGGGACAGTTTTGGGGTCGCCTCTACCACATGCAACCACAACATCGGAAATGGAAGAACCTACACTAACTTGCCATCTCTGATGTGCTAAATCGCTAAAGCATTATATTCTGGTGACTAAAACAGAACATAATTACTAGCTATGATCTATTTCTATAAGAAATAGGCCTAAACTTCCTAGTCTCCCAAAAAAGATCGGCCATCTAGCTACTATATATGGCAAGAACTAACGTAGTACTTACGATGTTTCTAAAATCCAACACAGCAAAGTTAGTTCTTAGAGAACTTATATCTGACAGAATAGGAGTCTAGAGCTTTCCTATGCTATGACTAGTGCTTGTAGCATTGAAATAACTTGCAAGTATTTGCAGAAACAATATTTGTATTGTTATGGTGAAATACGTTGCTATGACGATGTAATACCTATAATGTGTTTCCTACAGTTTTACCATTTGTTAATGTGTGCTAAATTTGTATGTGCAGCCCATTCTTTAACATGGCAGGAGCAACTTCGCAGAAGCGTGATCTCGGACCACTCATCGCCCAAATATGCCGGCTTACTGAGAGTGAGCAAGAGCATCTGCTGGAACTTCAATCGAACATGGGCAAAATTGTCGGGTTGCCATTCATAACCCGCTTGACCAAAACGAATCTTAAACTGTACCACATGGTACATTCATATAACTTTCTTTTAATTCCTTTTTGTTGCCATGCGTGTATGCAATTTGTCTATGTGGTTTATGACATCGACTTACTAACTTATATATCTTGTTTTGTAATTATAAGAAATTCCCTAAGAAGCTTGTTAATGCTCTACAAATCTGTGAGGGAGGCTCAACTGGAGTGTGTCTTCCTAAAGAGGAGATCACCCCCATCGACTTCAAGATAGAAAAGGATGATTGCCTCTTCTTCGATCCAGATGGGTGGAAGTGTTTTGTACAGAGCACAGATCTAGAAGAGGGACAAGCTGTTCTCATATACTCGAAGAAAGCGCATTCAAAAGGTGGCATAAGGGTTTCGTCTTCATATTTAGAAGAATAAATGATTTGTCGCCTACGCTGGTCTCCATGCTCAGGGGTGCCAAGGCAACAGCGGGTAGGGGACGTGAAGGACAGACGCGTACGCCGGCAATGCGCGTTGTCAAGAAGAGGCGCTGTCGTACGGGCAGGGGCAGCGGCAAGGGCAGGGCCACTTCTCTGTCGCCATCGCCATCGCCATCGCCGTCGCCGTCGCCGTCACCGTCACCGTCGCCGTCACTGTCTCCACCACCCCATCTGCCGCTGTATCCGAACCCCGACTTTATTTTCATCCGCATCCTTCACGAGGACAAGTGGGACAAGCTCTCCCTCTGCCATGCTTTCAAAGATTACATCAGCGGCGACCAGCCCAACACTGTGCGCGTCCGGGAGCGTAACAGCAGGTTGACCTTCGATGTGGAGATGTATTTCGATCATCGAGACGGCCCCTTGTACCTCCGCAGGGGCTGGCCCAAGTTCGTCAAGTGCTACACTATTTCGCTAGGCAACATCCTGGCGTTCGACTACTATGCTGGCAACAGGGAGCTGGTCGTCACAATCTATGGCGGTAGGCTCTCCCGCCGGGAGTATGCCACCAGTAGCGATGATGACAGCGATGATGATGGCAGTGGCGGTGATAGGGACACGCAGACCATGCCCATCAAGGAGGAGGAGATGTCAAAGGGCTAGTACGGACGTCTAGACCGTGTCCTGACCCTATCAGATTTCCATGTCTGCCTCTTCCTAGACAAGGAAGAGGATCTAGGATTAAACTTACCCTGATGCACTCTGTTTAAGTTTTCCTGATACACTATGCTTAAGTCTAATAAGTAAGACTAAAAATGCTTTTTCTACCCTGTTGCATGTGCATTAGGGTGTGACCATGCAGATCCGCCCCTGTTCCTAGTTCCAAAACTATTTGCTGAGTTTCTGGGTGTAAAGTCTAATGAGATCACCTACCTTTTGGTGGATGTTAGAAAAAAATTCTGGCTACATATCTAATATGTGAAATAATTCTGCTCTTCTATTTGTTTTTCGAATCAATGAGGTTTACTTGTTTAAGTGATATTGTGCTTCAGCTTTCAAGTTGGAGTTGTGGAATGAAGGAAACTAATGGTATTGTTTGCTCAGTAATCCAACTGTTGTACGTGAATGAACATATTTTGTTTTCCTTTTCATATATAAACAAATGACTTATTCAAATAATTTAATATGGTTCATGGCCAAATAAATTTATAGTACAATGAATTAGAGATAATCCCGGCTTGTAAACCATATTACAAATTCCGCACGGGAGGTCTAAGTAGTGGCAAAACCTAAACCGTTGCATGTGTTAGGATTTATTTAATTACAATATGTAATTATAGATAATCCCCGCTTGTAAACCTCCCGTTCCGTTCGCTCCGTTTTTTCCAATCAAATTTACAATGAATGGTTTTCGTTCCCTCCACTTGTGTACCGAAAAATTTCGTTCCCACCTCTTTTGTTTTCCACCTGCCCGCCCATTTTGGCGCTAACAATTTGCCGCCCCCACGACACTTTAAAAACGGCGTGCCCCCACCTCCTGCATACCCATCCCCTAATTTTGTTCCTTGTTCACCACCCACCTAGAACCCCATCGCCACTTTCCTCGACCCCAAATCCGTCAAGCAAGGCGTTGGTTGCCGACGGATATCCCCTCTGCGGCGGGCGACATGTCCGACAGTCTTCGAAGCGGCACACCACGCCGGAATGTGCTACCACCGACACTGAAGCAAAAGCGTAAACGCCCAGGTCATTTTTCTGCCGCCCTAGGTCTATGCCTCTTTCTAGATCAGTCAAGCATGAGTTCTAGTAGATCAACATGTGTAGATTGTTGTTCAAGATGCTGCAACTTATGTGCAAGATCTGGGTTTTAGATCATAGACATGGTTCGAGATGCCTAGCACGTGTTGAACGTGACACCCTATGATCTGAATCCTTCGACAATGTGCTTGTCTTGGGTTTTAATTTCATAGATCATGGTTCTAGATGCCATGAATGTGTTGAGCATGACACCCTATGATCCGATCTTATAACTATGTGTTAGATTTAGGTTTTTGTTCCTACATAATGGTTCAGGTAATAGGGAACAACTTGTTGGATAAACCCTGTTGCTTGGCGTCTTAACTGACGCAACTGAACAACTTGATACCTAATACACTGAACCTGACACTTAACTGAACTTGTTGACAGTAGGGTTTAGACAGTTAACTAAATGGTGATACGAGATTTGGAGGCAATAGAATAATGTTTTGTGAGCATGTTAATTTTACAGTATGGATCACATAATTTTTGCTTTAATGATCTTGTCTACTCTGTTTGTACTAATGAGTATGATCATGACTTGCCTTTGCTTGATTGTTTTCAGTTACTCAAGTCAAAACAGCAGACGCATATCAAAATGTTAGGAAACAAGTGATGGAGGAGAATGTGTCTCGTATGTCTGAAGCACTGAAGCATAATGCTATTGAACATGGCAAGCCAATGGAGGATTTCAAGGCGATGGCGCTTGAATTTGTGTTTGGTACTGCTAAGAAACCAGTGGTAGTGACAACACGGAAAGAGGCACAGCCGCAGGAGAAGGATATCACCGAGGACCCTAATTATGAACCTGATCCTGCCGACGAGCCCACTGATGATGATGTGTTTGTTCCGGATGAAGAGGACCATGATGTTGTTAAATCTTCCTCTAAGGTGAAGAAATGCAGCATTCTCCTGCCTTCACATGTAGGATATGTACAAATTGCTTTAATATTTATGGCTTGATCTATTAAAATGCAGGTAACGGAAGGTTCTACAAAAGAAAAGAAGCGGAAGCGCTCAAAAACCTTTGTGCCTCCAAATGTTGTAACAAGGTCAGCAGCAAATGCAGAGACTCAAGATGATGGTGAAACAGAGACCCCTACCCAGAAAGCAGGGGAAGGGGGTACTAATGGAAATGAATCCTCGCCCATGCTAATTCAAACCTCTAGAGGCAGCAACTCACCTGAGGAGAATGTACTTGTCCGCAGCTGATGGGAAGGTATTGACAGCACATCTTACAATTTATTCACTGGTTTAGTTGCAAAATTTTCAATTGAAGTCTTGACTCTCGTTTTGTCACTAGTTTCAGTTGCAATTGTAGACACGGGTCCTCTAAAGGAAAAGCGTAATGTACGCAAACCTACTATGGGGCATGGGGTACACGAGTGGTCTAGAAGGAATGGAGGGGCTAAGATGCAGATCAACTTCACTCCTGGCATGAGGAGACCCACTGATCCTGTGCAAGCAACAAAACTGAGTTCAGAGTGTGGCATTCACATACGCAGCAAGATGCCACTGGCAACCCACTAGAAGCAGTATGGTGACAAGGAAGGTCGTCTAAAAGATACTATTCCGGAAACCATTAAGTCTATAACTGTAAGTCCGTTAACCTCTTATTCATTTTCCATATAAAATTTCTCATTGGTGGATGATTTTTTAACAATTCTGTCATTCGATGCTGATATGAATTTGTGTTCCATGTTATCTGCAGGGAAAATTTGCAATGGACACCAGTGGTTACCTTGGCAAAGCCATTTGCACCGACATTTTATAGAAAGGTATTCGCCAACAACGTTGGAGGCTGAAAAAGGTCTATTGGAAAGATGTTAAAGATCTAACTCGCGAGCAAGCTTTATTGTTGAAACCAAAAGAGGTAGACGAGGAAAGCTGGGCAGAGCTTCTTGATATATGGCATGATGAGCGCTACAAGGTACACGATTCCTGTTGTTTCAGCTACATCTATCGCAGACATACTACTGTACTGTGGAATACTAAATTCATGCATCTGCACATAGGCAATCTGCGAGAGTAATAAGAAGAACAGAGATGCTGTGACGAAGAAACACACCACTGGCTCAAGAAGCTTTGTTGCACATTACCATGCACTTGTGAGTATTCGAACTCTTTAGATGCAACACCTACTTCTTTTTGTGAACATGCCATACACACTTATAATTCATCGTGTCATAATTCTTGTAGAAATCTCAGAAGACCGAGGACGTCGATACCTCCCCGATTGCTTTCTTTAAAGCAAGCCACACTAACAAGGATGGTATGATGTCCCAGAAATCAGCAGAAGCTTATGTAAGTAAATTATTTTATGTGCTACGCATTTCTCATTAGTTTGTCTAATTATTTGATTTCTTCTAACTCTGGACTTGCTATTTTTTTATCCTATTGTAGACGCAGATGGTGCTTCAGAAAAATGGGACCACACCCAGAAGATTGGATTCCCAAAACTGATATGGAGATTGTTGAAGAAGTCTTGAGAGACCAGAACAATTCAAGATCAATTACTTTCCTTTCTAGCATCGGAGTTTCATCTGCTTCCAAGAGGTCTAGCGTCTCAGCTGGGCGCATCCGTGATTTAGAAGAAAAGTTATAAAGTCAGGAGCAAGATTCGTTGAATGCAGCTGAAAGGGTTCAACGCGAGATGGAGGAACGGATGCAAGAGTAGGAAAGGAGATTTGAAGATATGAGAAAGAAGCAGGATGATGAACTTGAAGCAGTGAAAAAGTCCAGCGAAGCGAATCGTCTGGCATTTGAGAAGAGGCCGAAGGAAATGGATGGCATGCTTAGTTACCTGTTGAGGATGTCGCAGAACTCCCAGTCCTAGTCCCCGTGACTTGGGCCAAAAATCTCTGCGCGCTAATGGGCCGGGTGGGCCGAAACATTGTTTTTTTATTCCTTTAGTCATTCGAGTTTGATACAGCAGTTTCAGTCTACCACAATTTTAAAGTTTGCGTGTGATACAATTCATATTTATAAATTTTCTGCCATTTCAAATATTTGCTTCCATTTAATTTTGTTTCGTAATTTGCGTGGAATTTCAATTTTTAATCAAATTTGTCCGTGCAAAAAAATTGGTGACGGCGTCACATTCCTCCCGGCCCACAAGGCAGTTCCGAATGGGCCGGCCCAAAAAATGACACGTCATCACCATGGGCCCCACATGCAGACGCCATGTCATCGTTGACGCGCCCACCTACATGCTGCCACGTCAGCATCGCTGGACCCACCTGCCAACTGCCACGTCATTTTCGCGGGCCCCACACGAAGGTGACACGTCATCGCATTGGCCCCACCTGTTAGATGCCACGTCATCGTGGTGGGACCCACCTGCCAGCTGCCACGTCATCATCATCGGACCCACCTGCCAGCTGCCACGTCAGCATCGTCGGACCCACCTACCAGCTGCCACGTCAGCATCGTCGGACCCACCTGCCAGCTGCCACGTCACCATCGTCGGACCCACCTGCTAGCTGCCACGTCAGCATCGTCGGACCCACCTGTCAGATGGCACGTCATCATGGTGGGACCCACCTGCCAGCTACCATGTCAGCATTGTAGGTGCCACCTGCCAGAATCCTCGTGACGCCATAAATCTTCCATGACAGCATATTCGTCAACGAATATGCTAAACGGTGATAGATTTTCCTATTTTAGGTGATGTAGAAGGTCCGTCACAGATAACCTATCTTAGGTGACGCCGTAAGGACCGTCACCGAATCTCAATCTTGCGTGACGAAAATTTGTATTCCATCACTATAAAAGAATCTGTGAAGGAGCTTCCGTGACGACCCTGGTGATGCCACGTTTTCGCCACGAGGGAGTACTTAGTGACGGAAATGGCATTTTCAGTGACGAAAGTGATTTGTCACAAAAACACTTTTCTCTTGTATTGATGCAATGACACTGGTGGATCCATGTGTGGTCTCTGAAGAGAACAGACATTTCAATGACACTGGTGGATCCATATGTGGTATGTGAAAATAATAGTCATGAAATGACTCCAGCTGTTGTTCATAAAAAGAGCACACATGCAATTACACTGGTGGATCCATGTGTGGTCTCTAAAGAGAACACACATGCAATGAATCTAGCTGTGGTTAATGAGAAGAACACACATGCAATGACATTGGTGGATCCATAGGTGGATTGTGAAAAGAACACACATGCAATGACTCTAGTTGTTGTTAGTAAAAAAGAACACACATGCATTAACACCGGTGGATCCATGTGTGGTCTATTGGAAGAACACACATTTCAATGACACTGGTGGATCCATATGTTGTATGTGAAAAGCACACACATGCAATGACTCTAGTTGTTGTTAGTAAAAAGAACACACATGAAATGACACTGGTGGATCCATGTGTGGTCTCTGAAGAGAACTCACATGCAATGACTGTAGCTGTGGTTAATGAGAAGAACACACATTTCAATGACACCGGTGGATCCATATGTGGTATGTGAAAAGAACACACATGCAATAATTGTAGTTGTTGTTAGTAAAAAGAGCACACATGCAATGACACTGGTGGATCCATTTGTGGTCTCTGAAGAGAACACACATTTCAATGACACTGGTGGATCCATATGCGGTATGTGAAAAGAACACACATGCAATAACCCTAGTTGTTGTTAATAAAAGAACAGACATGCAATGACACTGGTGGATCCATGTGTGGTCTCTGAAGAGAACACACACGCAATGACTCTAGCTGTGGTTAATGAGAAGAACACACATTTCAATGGCACTGGTGGATCCATATGTGGTATGTGAAAAGAATAGTCATGAAATGACTCCGGTTGTTATTAGTAAAAAGAACACACATGCAATGACACTAGTGGATCCATATGTGGTATTTGAAAACAACACACATGAAATGACTCTGGTTGTTGTTAGTAAAAAGAGCACACATGCAATGACACTGGTGTATCCATGTGTGGTCTCTGAAGAGAACACACATTTAAATGACACTGGTGGATCCATATGTGGTTTGTGAAAAGAACACACATGCAATAACACTGGTGGATCCATGTGTGGTCTCTGAAGAGAACACACATTTCAATGACACTGGTGGATCCATATGTGGTATGTGAAAAGAACACACACGCAATGACTCCAGTTGTTGTTAGTAAAAAGAACACACATGCAATGACACTGGTGGATCCATGTGTGGTCTCCGAAGAGAACACACATGCAATGACTCTAGTTGTGGTTAATGAGAAGAACACATATTTCAATGACACTGGTAGATCCATATGTGGTAAGAAAAGAATAGTCATGAAATACTCGAGTTGTTGTTACTAAAAAGAACACACATGTAATGACACTAGTGGATCCATGTGTGGTCTCTCAAGAGAACACACATGCAATGACACTGGTGGATCCATATGTGGTATGTGAAAAGAAAACACATGCAGTGACTTCAGTTGTTGTTAGTAAAAAGAACACACATGCAATTACACTTGTGGATCCATGTGTAGTCTTTGAAGAGAACACACATGCAATGACTCTAGCTGTGGTTAATGAGAAGAACACAAATGCAATGACACTTGTGGGTCCATAGGTGGACTGTGAAAAGAACACACATGCAATGACTCTGGCTGTTGTTAGTAAAAACAACACACATGCAATGACACTGGTGGATCCATGTGTGGTCTCTGAAGAGAACTGACATTTTCATGACACTGGTGGATCCATATGTGGTATGTGAAAACAATAGTCATGAAATGACTCCAGTTGTTGTTAGTAAAAGAGCACACATGCAATTACACTGGTGGATCCATGTGTGGTCTCTAAAGAGAGCACACATGCAATAAATCTAGCTGTGGTTAATGAGAAGAACACAGATGCAATGACACTGGTGGATCCATAGGTGGATTGTGAAAAGAACACACATGCAATGACTCTAGTTATTGTTAGTAATAAGAACACACATGCAATGACACCAGTGGATCCATGTGTGGTCTATGAGAAGAACACACATTTCAATGACACTGGTGGATCCATATGTTGCATGTGAAAAGCAGACACATGCAATGACTCCAGTTGTTGTTAGTAAAAAGAACACACATGAAATGACACTGGTGGATCCATGTGTGGTGTCTGAAGAGAACACACATGCAATGACTCTGGTTGTGGTTAATGATGAGAACACAAATTTCAATGACACTGGTGGATCCATATGTGGTATGTGAAAAGAACACACATGCAATAACTGTAGTTGTTGTAAGTAAAAAGGACACACATGCACTGACACTAGTGGATCCATTTGTGGTCTCTAAAAAGAACACACATTTCAATGACACAATTTGATCCATATGTGGTATGTGAAATGAACACACATGCAATGAGTCTAGTTGTTGTTAATAAAAGAACACACATGCAATTGCACTGGCGGATCCATGTGTGGTCTCTAAAGAGAACACACATGCAATGACTCTAGCTGTGGTTAATGAGAAGAACACACATTTCAGTGGCACTGGTGGATCCATATGTGGTATGTGAAAAGAATAGTCATGAAATGACTCCGGTTGTTATTAGTAAAAAGAACGCACATGCAATGACACTGGTGGACCCATGTGTGGTCTATCAAGAGAACACACATGCAATGACACTAGTAGATCCATATGTGGTATGTGAAAAGAACACATATGCAATGACTCTGCTTGTTGTTAGTAAAAAGAGCACACATGCAATGACACTGGTGGATCCATGTGTGGTCTCTGAAGAGAACACATATTTCAATGACACTGGTGGATCCATATGTGGTATGTGAAAAGAACACACATGCAATGACTCTAGCTGTTGTTAGTAAAATGAACACACATGCAATGACACTGGTGGATCCATGTGTGGTCTCTAAAGAGAACACACATGCAATGACTCTAGCTGTTGTTAATGAGAAGAACACACATTTCAATGACACCACTGGATCCATATGTGGTATGTGAAAAGAATAGTCATGAAATGACTCCAGTTGTTGTTAGTAAAAAGAACACACATGCAATGACACTGGTGGATAAATGTGTGGTCTCAGAAGAGAACACACATTTCAATGACACCGGTGGATCCATATGTGGTATGTGAAAAGAAGACACATGCAATAACTCTGGTTGTTATTAGTAAAAAGAGCACACATGCAATGACACTTGTGGAACCATGTGTGGTGTCTGAAGAGAACACACATGCAATGACACTTGTTGTGGTTAATGAGAAGATCACACATTTCAATGACACTGGTGGATCCATATATGTGGTATGTGAAAAGAACAGTCATGAAATGACTCCAGTTGTTGTTAGTAAAAAGAACACACATGCAATTACATTGGTGGATCCATGTGTGGTCTCTCAAGAGAACACACATACAATGACACTGGTGGATCCATATGTGGTATGTGAAAAGAACACACATGCAATGAATCTGGTTGTTGTTAGTAAAAAGAGAACATATGCAATGACACTGGTGGATCCATGTGTGGTCTCTGAAGAGAACACACATTTCAATGACATTGGTGGATCCATATGTGGTATGTGAAAAGAACAGTCATGTAATGACTCTAGTTGTTGTTAGTAAAAAGGACACACATGTAATGACATTGGTGGATCCATGTGTGGTCTTTGAAGAGAACACACATGCAATGACTCTAGATGTGGTCAATGAGAAGAACACACATTTCAGTTTCACCGGTGGATCCATATGTGGTATGTGAAAAGAACAGACATGCACTGACTCCAGTTGTTGGTAGTAAAAAGAACACACATGCAATGACACTGGTGGACCATGTGTGGTCTCTGAAGAAAACACACATTTCAATGACACTAGTGGATCCATATATGGTATGTGAAAAGAACACACATGCAATGACTCTAGCTGTTGTTAGTAAAAAGAACACACATCCAATGACACAGGTGGATCCATGTGTGGTCTCTAAAGAGAACACAGATGCAATGACTCTAGCTGTGGTTAATGAGAAGAACACACATTTCAGTGGCACTGGTGGATCCATATGTGGTATGTGAAAATAATAGTCATGAAATGACTCCGGTTGTTATTAGTAAAAAGAACGCACATGCAATAACACTGGTGGATCCATGTGTGTTCTATCAAGAGAACACACATGCAATGACACTAGTAGATCCATATGTGGTATGTGAAAAGAACACACATGCAATGACTCTGGTTGTTGTTAGTAAAAAGAGCACACATGCAATGACACTGGTGGATCCATGTGTGGTCTCTGAAGAGAACACACATTTCAATGACACAGGTGGATCCATATGTGGTATGTGAAAAGAACACACATGCAATGACTCTAGCTGTTATTAGTAAAAAGAACACACATGCAATGACACTGGTGGATCCATGTGTGGTCTCTAAAGAGAACACACATGCAATGACTCTAGCTGTTGTTAATGAGAAGAACACACATTTCAATGACACCACTGGATCCATATGTGGTATGTGAAAAGAATAGTCATGAAATGACTCTTGTTGTTGTTAGTAAAAGAACACACATGCAATGACACTGGTGGATAAATGTGTGGTCTCAGAAGAGAACACACATTTCAATGACACCGGTGGATGCATATGTGGTATGTGAAAAGAAGACACATGCAATAACTCTGGTTGTTGTTAGTAAAAAGAGCACACATGCAATGACACGGGTGGAACCATGTGTGCTGTCTGAAGAGAACACACATGCAATGACACTTGTTGTGGTTAATGAGAAGATCACACATTTCAATGACACTGGTGGATCCATATATGTGGTATGTGAAAAGAACAGTCATGAAATGACTCTAGTTTTTGTTAGTAAAAAGAACACACATGCAATGACACTGGTGGATCCATGTGTGGTCTGTCAAGAGAACACACATACAATGACACTGGTGGATCCATATGTGGTATGTGAAAAGAATACACATGCAATGAATCTTGTTGTTGTTAGTAAAAAGAGAACATATGCAATGACACTGGTGGATCCATGTGTGGTCTCAGAAGAGAACACACATTTCAATGACACTGGTGGATCCATATGTGGTATGTGAAAAGAATAGTCATGTAATGACTCTAGTTGTTGTTAGTAAAAAGGACACACATGTAATGACATTGGTGGATCCATGTGTGGTCTCTGAAGGGAACACACATGCAATGACTCTAGCTGTGGTTAATGAGAAGAACACACATTTCAGTTTCACCGGTGGATCCATATATGGTATGTGAAAAGAACACACATACAATGACTCTGGTTGTTGTTAGTAAAAAGAACACACATGCAATGACACTGGTGGATCCATGTGTGGTCTCTGAAGAGAACACACATTTTAATGACACTAGTGGATCCACATGTGGTATTTGAAAAGAACAGACACGCAATGATTCCAGTTGTTGTTAGTAAAAAGAACACACATGCAATGGCACTGGTGGATTAATAGGTGGATTGTGAAAAGAACACAGATGCAATGACTCGAGTTGTTTTTGGTAAAAATATCACACATGCAATGACACCGGTGGATCCATGTGTGGTCTATGAGAAGAACACACATTTCAATGACACTGGTGGATCGATATGTGGTATGTGAAAAGAACACACATGCAATGACTCCAGTTGTTGTTAGTAAAAAGAACACATATGCAATGACACAGGTGGATCCTTGTGTGGTCTCTAAAGAGAACACACATGCAATGACTCTAGTTGTGGTTAATGAGAAGAACACATCTTTCAATGACACTGGTGGATCCATATGTGGTATGTGAAAAGAATAGTCATGAAATGTTGTTGTTACAAAAAATAACACACATGCAATGACACTAGTGGATCCATTTGTGGTCTCTCAAGAGAACACACATGCAATGACATTGGTTGATCCATATGTGGTATGTGAAAAGAACACACATGCAATGACTCTAGTTGTTGTTAGTAAAAAGAACACACATGCAATTGGACTTGTGGATCCATGTGTGGTCTCTGAAGAGAACACACATGCAATGACTCTAGCTATGGTTAATGAGAAGAACACACATGCAATGACAGTGGTGGCTCCATAGGTTGATTGTGAAAAGAACACACATGCAATGACTCTGGTTGTTGTTAGTAAAATGAACACACATGCAATGACACTGGTGGATCCATGTGTGGTCTCTGAAGAGAACAGACATTTCAATGACACTGCTGGATCCATATGTGGTATCTGAAAAGAATAGTCATGAAATGACTCCAATTGTTGTTAGTAAAAAGAGCACACATGCAATTACACTGGTGGATCCATTTGTGGTCTTTGAAGAGAACACACATGCAATAAATCTAGTTGTGGTTAATGAGACGAACACACATGCAATGACACGGGTGGATCCATAGGTGGATTGTGAAAAGAAGACACATGCAATGACTCAAGTTGTTCTTAGTAAAAAGAACACACATGCAACGAGACTCGTGGATACATGTGTGGTCTATGAGAAGAACACACATTTCAATGACACTGGTGGATCCATCTGTGGTATGTGAAAAGCACACACATGCAATGACTCCAGTTGTTGTTAGCAAAAAGAACACACATGCAATGACACTAGTGGATCCATGTGTGGTCTGTGAAGAGAACACACATGCAATGAATCTATCTCTGGTTAATGAGAAGAACACACATGCAATGACACTGGTGGATCCATAGGTGGATTGTGAAATGAACTCACATGCAATGACTCCAGTTGTCGTTAGTGAAAAGAACACACATGCAATGACACCAGTGGATCCATGTGTGGTCTCTGAAGAGAACACACATTTCAATGACAACGGTGGATCCATATGTGGTATGTGAAAAGAACACACATGAAATGACTCCAGTTGTTGTTAGTAAAAAGAACACACATGTAATGATACTGGTGGATCCAGGTGTGGTCTCTGAAGAGAACACACATTTCAATGACACTGGTGGATCCATATGTGGTATCTGAAAAGAACACACACGCAATAACTATAGTTGTTGTTAGTAAAAAGAACACACATTTTATGACACGGGTCGATCCATGTGTGGTCTATGAAAAGAACACGCATTTCAATGACACTGGTGGATCCATATGTGGTATGTGAAAAGCACACACATGCAATGACTCCAGTTGTTGTTAGTAAAAAGAACACACATGCAATGACACTGGTGGATCCATGTGTGGTCTCTGAAGAGAGCACTCATGCAATGAGTCTAGCTGTGGTTAATGATAACAACACACATTTCAATGACAATGGTGGATCCATATGTGGTATGTGAAAAGAACACACATGCAATAACTCTAGTTGTTGTTAGTAAAAAGAGCACACATGGAATGACACTGGTGGATCCATGTGTGGTCTCTAAAGAGAACACACATTTCAATGACACTGTTGGATCCATATGTGGTATGTGAAAAGAACACACATGTAATGACTCCAGTTGTAGTTAGTAAAAAGAACACACATGCAATGACACTAGTGGATCCATGTGACAACACACATGGAATGACTCTAGCTGTGGTTAATGAGAAGAACACACATTTCAATGACACTGGTGGATCCATATGTTGTATGTGAAAAGAATAGTCATGAAATGACTCCAATTGTTGTTAGTAAAAAGAACACACATGCAATGACACTGGTGGATCCATGTGTGGTCTCTCAAGAG
>CAJUXJ010000361.1:0-36976 GCA_910589775.1 Avena eriantha
ACCTCGGACCCTCTTGCCATTAGGCAAGTGGTTGTTGTTGATGACATTCTCGTTTGGCGAGTCGAAGAGAGATGAAGGATTCACTGTGGTGGCTATAGCAGCCACCTCGCCGGAACTATCATATCCTCATCATCTTCACTTGCGGAGGAGTATTCCTCTTGAGCTACAAGGACCATCTTGGGTTGCTTCTTGAAGGGCCATTCTCTTAATAAATGGCTTCTTCTTAGGTGCTTTAGATTTCTCTTTAAGAATGAGTCTGCCACCATTGTCTTCTCTATTTTGATACGGACACTCGGCTACAAAGTGCATTCTATCTCACAGTTTGTAGCAAGTTCTCAATCTGGGGCCACTTTCTCTTCTTCCATTTGACCCGTTCTTACGCTCAAGTTCCGACTTGGCTTTGACAGGGTCCTTCCAAAAGTTCCTTGCATAAAACGCCATGTACTCACCATGAGCACGTTTGACTTCATCGGGGCAGTCCATGGAGGCCCCCTCAAAAGCTCTTTCATCTTCCTCTTGCTCAACAACATTGGCTTTGAGGCCACATTGACACCCTTTTGCATTCCAATGGCCCGAGCATGGGCATCTTCAGCATTCTTTGCTGCCAGTTTGAATGACGCCATTTCTTGCATGACTTCATTGGATGTCATTTGATGGTAGTTATGTCTACCTTGCAGGCTATTCAAGTCCGTTGGCTCGAAAGGCATTAAGGCACTCACATATTTCCTTTTTATCCATGCATCATCAATGTGAGTGGCCCCATGCTTTCTAAATGTTGTTGCGATGCCCTTGAGTCTTCTATACATGTCCTCATGGTTTTCACCATCCAACATGTAGAATCCCTCAGCTTCATTACTAAGGGCATCATACATGTTCCTTCTCATGCTTTCATTCCCAACAAAGAGATCTGTAAGAGCATCCCAAGCTTCTTTAGCTGTGTTGAGATGTTCAATGTGTGGCATGTCCTTGGGACCCACACCTAGTTGTATCATGTGGAGAGAGGTGGCATTCAACTGGCTTTCCATAACTTCTCTTCTTGTCGGGTTGGTTTGATCTCCAATATGAAGACCCTCTTCAATAATCCTCCAAAGTTCAATAGAGGAGCTGCAAACATGAGATTTCATTCAGAATTGCCATTGATTGAAAGAGGATGCAGTGAGCTTGGGTGGATCACCCCTATTGTTTATATGAGGACGAGGGATAGGTGGGTCGGGGGAATATGCGTGACGAAACTCACTACATTCCTCCTTACCACTTCCCTTCTTGGAGGTGGAACCATTAAGTTTTTCACCTTCCACATCATCATCCTTGGATCCGGTGTTACCCTTTTCCTTAGATGATGGTGTGGCAGCCTCAGAGGAGGATGGAGATGGGGCTATGGATGATGTGAGGCGAGCAATAATTTGATTCATCTCCTCCATCTTGGCCTCAAAGGATTTTAACAAGGTTTTTTCCAACGACTTGAGATCATCCATTGTGACCTTATCCACAGCCTCATTCCCATCATGCTTGGTACCCATACTACTCTTAGGCGGTTAAGCCCAAATTAAGAGCCGGGGCTCTGATACAAATTGAAATGGACCGTATGGGCACCTAGAGGGGCGTGAATAGGTGTTACACCAAATTTTAATTCTTCTTCAATTTTAGGCTTAACACAAAGGGTAAATTCTCTAGATAAACTATTAGGTGGAATTTCCCTATATGCAAACCTATCTACTAGCGAGGTAAAGAGCGAGTGGAAGAGGAATGGGTAAACCGTAATGAAGCACGCGGAGACACGGGATTTGTTTGATCGCAGTTCCTTCCTTGTTAAGGGAAGCACGTCTGCGTTGGAGGGGTGGGCGGTACTAAGACCACCATGCCACAATAGGCCTCACCCTGTTCTCCGATGGATCCCGCCACCAAAGGCCTGATCCATCTTTCCACTATAGGTACCCTTCGAGGCGGGCACCGATGCCTTTACACAACTAGCGGGGGCAACAACTCCACAAACAGCTTGGAGGCTCTCGAAATGACAAGAAGCTGCCACAAGAACAAAGTTATCAAATACAATGAACAAGATCTAGGTATAGACAAGAATACTAGATCAAGGATTTCTCCAAGTGAATGGAGAGGAGTTGAAGCGCTTGATTCGTGATGATGATGATGAACTTCTCCTCCTTCAATTCCCCCAAATATCAAGACCTTCGGGTGGTTGAAGTGGGAGATCGAGAATGAGAGCTCTTGCACATTGTCTGGTCAATTTCGAATGAATCAAGAGTTCTGAATATTGGGGAAGAAGGGGTATTTATACCCCCTTTACAATACAGCCATTGGACACTTTGGGGGCCAGATTATCCGGCCCAAGTCAGGGCCAGATTATCTGGCCTGGGGAAAACACCGCCCCAGACTCAGAATATCCGACAGATAATCCGCCCCCTATCAGAGCATCGCGCCGAGCTTGCCCTTGATCAACTTCTAGGGGCCGGATTATCCGGTCCTATGTGAAGGCCGGATTATTCGGCCTGGGGAGAAAAAATCGCCTCAGTTCGGATTTTTCGGGAGAAAAAACCGGCCGGATACCAAGCGACGCGCCTTGGCACCTTTTGCTCAAAAACTAGGGGCTGGATTATCCGGCCCATGCGACAGCCGGATTATCCGGCCTAGGGAGGAAAAACTGCCCCAGTTCGGATTTTCTGAGAGAAAATCCGACTGGATACCGAGCGACACGCCTTGGCTCCCTTTGAGCAATGCGGTAGTCCGGATTATACGGCCCTTGGTGGGGCGGATAATCCGCCCCCCTCAAAGCATCCTGCACACTTAACACACATGAATAATCTCCATAGTATTGTTATCTAACACGCAGAACATAGGAAAACATGAAATGTTCTTTCAACATATGGATCCACCAGTGTCATTGCATGTGTGCTCTTTTCATTAACCACATATGGATCCCCTAGTGTCATTGCATGTTTGTTCTTTTCATTAACCAAAGCTAGGGTCATTGCATGTATGTTCTTTTCATAGACCACATATGGATCCACTAGAGTTCATTGCATGTATGTTCTTTTCACAAACCACATATGGATCCACCAGTGTCATTGCAATATGTGTTATTTTCACAAACCATATATGGATCAACCAGTGTCATTGCAAGTGTGTTCTTTTCATTAACCACATATGGATCCATTAGTGTCATTGCATGTGTGTTATTTTCATTAACCACATATGGATCTCCTAGTGTCATTGCATGTGTGTTGTTTTCATTAACCACAACTAGAGTCATTGCATGTGTGTTCTTTTTACAAACCACATATGGATCCACCAGATTTCATTGCATGTCTGTTCTTTTCACAAACCACATATGGATCCACCAGTGTCATTGAAATGTCTATTCTTTTCACAAACCACATGGATCCACCAATGTCATTGCATGTGTGATCTTTTCACAAACCACATGGATCCACCAGTGTCAGTGCATGTGTGTTCTTTTCACAAACCACATATGGATCCACTAGAGTTCATTGCATGTCTGTTCTTTTCACAAACCACATATGGATCCACCAGTGTCATTGAAATGTCTATTCTTTTCACAAACCACATGGATACACCAGTGTCATTGCAGGTGTGTTCTTTTCATTAACCACAGCTAGAGTCATTGCATGTGTGTTTTTTTCACAAACCACATAAGGATCCACTAGAGTCATTTCATGTCTATTCTTTTCGTTAACCACAACTAGTGTCATAGCATGTCTATTCTTTTCACAAACCAGATATGGATCCACCAGTGTCATTTCATGTGTGTTCTTTTGACAAACCACATATGCATCCACCAGTTTAATTGCATGTGTGTTCTTTTAATTCACCATAGCTTGAGTCATTGCATTTGTGTTCTATTCACAAACCACATACGGATCCGCCAGTGTAATTGCATATGTGTTCTTTTCATTAACCACAGCTAGAGTCATTGAATGTGTGTTCTTTTCACAAACCACATATGGATCCACTAGGGTTATTGCATGTCTGTTCTTTTTGTTAACCACAGCTAGTATCATTGCATGAGTTCTTAGCATAGACCACATATGGATCCACCAGAGTTCATTGCATGTGTGTTCTTTTCACAAACCACATATGGATCCACCAGGGTCATTGCATGTGTGTTCTTTTCACTAACCACAGCTAGTGTGATTGCATGTCTATTATTTTCACAAACCACATATGGATCCAGGAGAGTCATTGCATGTGTGTTCTTTTAATAAACCACAACTAGAGTCATTGCATGTTTGTTATTTTCACAAACCACATAAGGATCCACCAGTGTCATTGCATGTCTGTTTTTTCATTAACCACATCTAGAGTCATTTCATGTGTGTTCTTTTCACAAACCACATATGGATCCACAAGTGTCATTGCATGTGTGTTCTTTTCACAAACCACATATGGATCCACCAGAGTTCATTGCGTGTCTGTTCTTTTAACAAACCACATATGGATCCACTAGAGTTCATTGCAGGTCTGTTCTTTCCACAAACCACATATAGATCCACTAGTGTCATTGAAATGTGTGTTCTTTTCACAAACCACATATGGATCCACCAGTGTCATTGCATGTGTTTTCTTTTCATTAACCACAGCTAGATTCATTGCATGTGTGTTCTTTTCACAAACCACATATGGATCCACCAGTGTCATTGCATGTGTGTTCTTTTCATTAACCACATATGGATCCCCTAGTGTCATTGCATGTGTGTTCTTTTTATTAACCAAAGCTAGAGATATTGCATGGTTGTTCTTTTCATAGACCACATATGGATCCACCAGTGTCATTTCATGTGTGTTCTTTTCACAAACCACATATGGATCCACCGATGTCATTGCATGTGTGTTCTTTTCACAAACCACATATGGATCCACAGTGTCATTGCATGTGTGTTCTTTTCATTAACCACATATGGATCCACCAGTGTTATTGCATGTGTGTTATTTTCATTAACCACATATGGATCCCCTAGTGTCATTGCATGTGTGTTCTTTTCATTAACCACAACTAGAGTCATTACATGTGTGTTCTTTTCACAAACCACATATGGATCCACAAGAGTTCATTGCATGTATGTTCTTTTCACAAACCGCATATCGATCCACCAGAGTTCATTCCATGTGTGTTCTTTTCACAAACCACATATGGATCCACTAGTGTCATTGAAATGTCTCTTCTTTTCACAAACCACATGGATCCACCAGTGTCATTGCATGTGTGTTCTTTTCATTAACCACATCTAGAGTCATTGCATGTGTGTTCTTTTCACAAACCACATATGGTCCACTAGAGTCATTGCATGTCTATTATTTTCATTAACCACAACTAGTGTCATTGCATATCTATTATTTTCACAAACAACATATGTATCCACCAGTGTCATTTCTTGTGTATTCTTTTCACAAACCACATATGGATCCACCAATTTCATTGCATATGTGTGTTCTTTTCATTAACCACATCTAGAGTCATTGTATGTGTGTTCTTTTCACAAACCGCATATAGATCCACTAGTTTCATTGCATGTGTGTTCTTTTCATTAACCACATCTAGAGTCATTTCATGTGTGTTCTTTTCACAAACCACATAGGGATCCACTAGAGTCATTGCATGTATGTTCATTTCATTAACCATAGCTAGTGTCATTGAATGTATGTTCTTTTCATAGATAACATATGGATCCACCAGAGTTCATTGCATGTGTGTTATTTTTTCAAAACACATATGGATCCAGTAGTGTCATTACATGTGTGTTCTTTCCATTAACAACAGCTAGATTCGTTGCATGTCTGTTCTTTTCACAAACCACATGGATCCACCAGTGTCATTGCATGTGTGTTCTTTTAAAAAAACACAACTAGAGTCATTGCATGTGTGTTCTTTTCACAAACCAAATATGGATCCACCAGTGTCATTGCATGTGTGTTGTTTTCATTAGCCACAGCTAGAGTCATTGCATGTATGTTCTTCTCACAAACTACATATGGATCCACCAGACTGATTGCATGTCTGTTCTTTTCATTAACCACAACTAGTGACATTTCATGTCTGTTCTTTTTATAGACCACATATGGATCCACCAAAGTTCATTACATGTGTGTTCTTTTCACAAAGCACATATGGATCCACCAGTCTCATTGCATGTGTGTTCTTTTCATTAAGCATAGCTACATTCATTTCATGTCTGTCCTTTTCACAAACCACATGGATCCACCAGTGTCATTGCATGTGTGTTCTTTTAATAAACCACAAGTAGAGTCATGGCATATGTGTGAATTTCACAAACCACATGTGAAATGGATCGTATGGGCACCTAGAGGGGGGGGGGGTGAATATGTGCTACACCAATTTTTAATTCTTTTTCAGTTTTAGGCTTAGCACAAAGGGTAAATTCTCTAGATAGACTATTTGGTGGAATTTCCCTATATGCAAACCTATCTACTAGCAAGTAAAGAGCGAGTGGAAGAGGAACGAGTAAACCGAAGTGAAGCACGCGGAGACACAGGATTTGTTTGACCGCAGTTCCTTCCTTGTTAAGGGAAGTACGTTTGCGTTGGAGGGGTGGGCGGTACTAAGACCACCACGCCACGAAAGGCCTCACCCTGTCCTCCGATGGATCTCGCCACAACAGGCTTGATCCACCTTCCACTATAGGTACCCTTCGAGGTGGGCACCGACGCCTTTACACAACTAGCGGGGCAACAACTCCACAACAACTTGGAGGCTCCCGAAATGACAACAAGCTGCCACAAAAACAAACTTATCAAATACAATAAACAAGATCTAGGTATTGACAAGAATACTAGATCAAGGATTTCTCCAATTTAATGGAGAGGAGTTGAAGCGCTTGATTCTTGATGATGATGAACTTCTCCTCCTTCAAGTCCACCAAAGATCAAGACCTTCGGGTGGTTGAAGTGGGAGATCGAGATTTAGAGCTCTTGCATAAGGTCTGGTCAAATTCGAATGAATCAAGAATACTGAACGTTGGGGAAGAAGGGATATTTATACCCCCCTTCAGAAACCAGCCGTTGCAACCTTTGGGGGCTGGATTATCCGGCCCAAGTGAGGCCCGGATTATCCGATCTGGGGAAACACCGCCCCAGACTCGGAATATCCGGCAGATAATCCGCCCCCCTGACAGAGCGACACGCCGAGCTTGCCCTTATCAACTTCTGGGGGCGGATTATCCGGCCCTATGCGAAGGCCGGATTATCCGGCCTGGGGAAGAAAAACCGCCCCAGTTCGGATTTTCCGGTAGAAAATCCGACCGGATACCGAGCAACGCGCCTTGGCTCCTTTTGCTCGAAAACTGGGGGCTGGATTATCCGGCCCATGCGACACCCGGATTATCCGGCCTGGGGAGGAAAAACCGCCCCAGTTCGGATTTTCCGGGAGAAAATCCGACCGGGTACCGAGCGACGCGCCTTGGCTTCCTTGAGAGATGAGGTAGGCCGGATTATCCGGCCCTTGGTGGGGCGGATTATCCGACCCCCCTCAAAACTTCCTGCACACTTAGCACACATGAAAAGTCTCCATAGTATTGTTATCTAACACACAAAACATAGGGAAACATGAAATGTTCTTTCAATCTCCCCCTTTTTGGTGTTAGATGACAATACCAGGATTTGCAGGAGAAAGACACAAGACGGACAGAGATAACTTATGAAAGAGACTCCCCCTCAATGTGTGCATAATAGAGTTTTGCATTGGAATACAAATGCACACAAATAGGAGAATCTATTCCATAGACATGTGAGCAAAAACACATACCACCGAAGTAGAGAATAGGCATCCTTGACATAAATCACAATTATTACCGGATAACCAATATGAGCGCGCACGCCTTCCGTGATATACCTCTAGCAATAGGATATGAATAGATAGATCCATAAGCATAATCCATGATATGAAGACCATAGGCATAGCATAATCCAGACAACCACAAAGAGTCTCAAACAACCAAATCACGAATTTAAAGTTCAACGCTAAATGGGCATAAGCAGGAAATAATGAATAGAAAAATGCAAGTGCTTATGCTCGACCCATGCAAATCCACGGACAACGTAATAGAACTACTTCTCCCCCTTTGGCATCGAGACACCAAAAAGGGAGAAGAGCGATGCTAGCGCCCCATGGGATCACTCATCGTAGTCCTTGTCCCTGTCCTCTTCTCCATTCTCTTCCTCATCCTCATCTTCAGGTTCCTCAGTGTCACCTTCCTCATCTTCATCAGCAGCGGGCGCAGAGGGGAACAAGTGACACTCCAGCTCACCATAGTTCATCCCGGAGGAAGAGTTCCACCGAGCATACGGAGTGGGAGGTGTAGGAGCCGGTGGAGCACCCGAAGCGCCGGACACGTGGTGGAGAATGAGCTGCTGGGAGTGAGCCAACTCATGGCGCTACCTGTAAGCCTCGTACAGACCCTTGCGCGTGTCCACGCCCATGCAGGGAATGTGATGCTGGAACCAGGTCAACTGCTTGATCTCACGGGCCACGGGAGGCACAGGGGGCCTGCGAGCATCCCTCATGAGACCCTCAGGAGCAGAGGAGGGGTGAGAGGTCTTTCGAACCTTGTTGTATATCTTCTTGGCCTTGTGCACCGAGTCAATGTGGAACTCCTCAGCTAGAAGCAGGTGGCGGATGAGCATCATAATGTAGGGCGCATAGGGAATGGACAGACGGTTGAACATAGCATCACACAACTCATGGTAGATGAAGTCCATGGCATCCAACCTGTACTACACTGACTCGTCCTCGCAGGAAGCAACCTCATGAGAAAATTGAAGTAGCTGAACAAGGTGACCACGAATGCTGTCATTGTTGCCCCCAATCGGTGTAATAGAGTCACAGAAGAGACCCACTAATGCAACATAGATGGGAGCAAGACCAGCCACAGTACCGACAATGCCATTGTCCACAGTGCACGGAGAGAGAGCTGCATCCTTGTTGGGCTTCAACTGAGTGATGATGCGGTGGCCACTGGCTCTATCCCTGCTGCGGAAGGAGTACCCCAGGACCTCAACAAACACGTGAAAATCAGCAGTCATTGGCTTGTCATGAGTCATCCACTTCATAGTGCGACGCTCATCCCCATAAATCACCAAAGTGGAGAAGAACTGCTTCACCACCTCAGAGTCAAAGGAGCACTGGAGAGACATGAGATGGTGCAGCCCCATCCTCTTAGCCACATACATCGCATCCACAAGATGCGCCTTCTCTAAAGCATCAGCAAGTACCAGAGGGTGCATAGGCCTAATGTTCAGCCTGGCATAGATGTCTTCATAAATCCCCTTCTGTTTTGCACACCAAAAACGGGTATCCCCCAGCTCAACATCACAAGGCAGCTCAGCAAACAAGTCATGGTGATGGATGGTGGAAAAGGAGACTGCATCCAAAGCCCTGTAGTTGATCTTGGGCTCCTTGCCCTTCCTATTAGACACCCCCTTCCTAGTCCTCTTGGATTGTTGAGCCATTTGCCTCTCTTCGTTCTTCCTTCTCCTCAATTCAACTTCGCCCACTAGGTTACCTTGACCGTCGTCCCTAAAGTACTTGGCGTGAGGACGGCACTTGTAGGTCTTGGAAACATCGGAACCACCTGTGAGGAGAATAAGGGCGATAGCAAGGGGATAAGCATACACACAAGTCCAGGAGAGAGCATGGAAAAAGTAGTCAAAAAGTTCATAGGACAAAACTACTCAATGCATACACATAGTGAAACTGAAGCAGAATGGAATCTGTCAGGCCGGATTATCCGACCTGGCCAGGGGCGGATAATCCGGCCCTGGCAGAAATTTTCGATTTCACCTAAACTACACGCAAAAAAGTAGATCGGACCTAGAAACTGCAAGACTACGATTTCTATGCGAAAACACATCCTTCTAGACAATGTTCCACCCAACAAGATACACATCTTGCCAAAGATGGGGAGAGAGGGAGTTACCCTCACTCATTGGAGGAAGAACGCGGAGGTGAAGGTACCCGGAGGCGCGGAGAAGAAGATCCGGGGAGGCCCGGAAAATCTGGTGGTCGGAGAGGCCCCGGGGAGGGTGAGGGGCGGCAGGCGGCGGCTGTGGAGGAGGAGTGGGCTGGGGGAGAAGTACTGCTCGATATGAGCCCTTCCCCTGAGCCCTACCCTTTAAGATGAAATCCGCCAGGGCCGGATTATCCGGCCAACACTTGGGCCGGATTATCCGGCCTAAATTCTGGAATTCTGTTATACACATAACCAGGCCCGCGTGTCCCCAAAGAACACCCCCACAAGGTGTACAAGGGACTTGTGTGCAAGAATAGATGGCTTAGGGGTAGGGAAAGGCATAGGATTAAGAGAGCTAAACTGAGATGGTACTAGACACTCAAACTTGCAAAAACGAAATCAAATAAAAGCCAAGAGTGAGTGTGATTCCCATAAGAACATGAGATAGCAAAGAACAGCCAAAAAGATCCAATTCTCCTCAAGGGAGAGGGCGGTGGCCGAAGCCACCTTGTTGGAGTGTTTGGTGTGACACCGTGAAGATATATGTTGGGTTCACGACCAATACTCATCAATAAGCTCACATATCACACAATGATATTAAGAGAAATGATTTATCTTGCTTTTGGCATTATGGGGGGGGGTTAGCCCAGTGAGTTAGGACCACACTCCCCCTATATCCATGCCCACACCTAGACCAAAGATGGATTGAGATATACGAGTGAGTGCATGGGTAATCAACACAAGCTCCTGGAATCAATGATATTTAGCTCATTCCTCAAGTAGCAGAATCTTGCTTCATCAAGTGGATTTGTAAAAATATCTGCAAGTTGGTTCTTCGTGCTCACAACGGAGAGATCAATATCACCGCGAGCAACATGGTCTCGAGTAAAATGATTCCGTATCTCAATATGCTTCGTCCTTGTGTGCTGAACAGGATTGTACGCAATTTTGATTGCACTTTCGTTATCACATAAAAGAGGCACTTTGTCACAATTGACACCGTATTCCTTTAAAGTTTGCCTCATCCACAATAATTGGGTGCAAGCGCTGGCAGCAGCAACATATTCAGCTTCGGCGGTGGAGAGAGATATACAATTCTGCTTTTTAGATGACCAACATACAAGAGATCTTCCCAAGAATTGACAAGCTCCAGAAGTTGATTTCCGATCATCCTTATCACCAGCCCAATCTGAGTCAGTATAACCACATAAAGAGAAATTGGAGCCCTTGGGATACTAGAGACCAAAGTTAGGGGAATGAACCAAATATCGAAAGATCCTCTTGACCACCACTAAGTGGATTTCTTTAGGAGCTGCTTGATACCTTGCACACACTCCCACACTCAACACGATATCGGGTCTAGATGCGCAGAGGTAAAGAAGAGAGCCGATCATGGACCGGTATACCTTTTGGTCCACATCTTTACCATGAGGGTTAAGTTCAAGATGACACTTTGTTTGCATCGGAGTGGCGACACCATTTAGATCCATCATCTTGAATCTCTTGAGCATGTCTTGGATGTACTTTGCTTGATTAATAAAGGTTCCTTCTCTAAGTTGTTTGATCTCGAATCCAAGAAAGAACCGTAATTCCCCCATCATAGACATCTCAAACCTGTCAGTCATAAGCTTTGAAAATTCATCGTTAAAAGCTTTGTTAGTAGAACCAAAGATGATATCGTCTACATATAGTTGGCATACGAAGAGCTCCCCCTTAACCTTCTTAGTAAAAAGAGTGGGGTCGATTTGCCCAACTTCGTAGCCACGATCTAACAAAAGCTCTTTAAGGTGCTCATACCATGCACATGGGGCTTGTTTAAGGCCATAGAGTGCCTTATCAAGTTTGTAGACATGGTTCGGAAAGTTAGGATCCTCAAACCCCGGGGGTTGCTTTACGTATACCAACTCATGTAGAGGACCATTAAGGAAGGCACTCTTGACGTCCATTTGCTACAGCTTAAAATTGTTATGAGCAGCATAAGCAAGAAGGATACGGATGGACTCAAGGCGAGCCACAGGAGCATAGGTCTCGCCGAAGTCAATGCCCTCAACTTGGGAGTACCCTTGTGCCCCAAGTCTTGCCTTGTTCCTCACAACAATGCCATTCTCATCTTGCTTGTTCTTTAAAATCCACTTGGTGCCAATAACATTGCGGCACTCTTTGGGTTTCTCCACTAGTTTCCAGACTTTGTTGCGCTCGAAATTATTCAATTCTTCATGCATAGCAACAAACCAGTCTTGGTCTTAAAGAGCTTCAAAGACCTTCTTAGGTTCCACCATGGAGATATGAGCTTGATGCTCTGCAAAACTGGCCAATTCTCTTCTTGTAGAAAACCTTCGGCAAAGATCACCAACAACCTTGTCGAGAGTGTGACCCCTCAACTCAAGGTTACGATCAGCCCGAGCCTTGCGACGAAGTTCAATAAGGTTGTTGTCTCTTGGAGGAGGAGATTCATCACTTGAGTCTTCATTGGAAGCATTTTCTCCACCTTGATCAGTACCTGGAACATCAGTAGCAGGTGGTGGAGACGCATTCCCTTGAGGTGAATCCGTAGCCGTAAGAGGAGGCTGCAGAACTGGAGAGTTAGGGCCGGATAATCCGGCCGATGGAGGGGCCGGATAATCCGGGGCTAACCGAAAAATCCGGCCTGGAGCTTGCGTTGAAATCTTCACCAGCAGGAGAAACGTGGTCAGCTGTAGCGGGGTGGCCAGATAATCCGGTGTCAACCGGAAAATCCGGCCTGGAGCTTTCTGGAACATCTTGACCTTCGGCATTTGATGGAGATGGTGTAGAAGTTAACCCCGTGGTTGGAGCATGTTGAGTATGTGTAAATGAGGGCTCTATATGAGTAGAGCATTGTCCTTCCCGGTCCGCCACAAGGGGTTCCTCAATGGGGCGGAAGAATCCCACGCCCATTGTTCTTATGGCATCTTGGGGTATTTCAACATTTGCATCACAAACACCAACTTGGTCCGCACGGGAACCATCATTTTCCTCGAACACCACACTACAAGATTCTACAACAGTTCCGGAGAGCTTATTGTAGACTCTATAAGTGTGGGATTCGGCACCATAACCAACAAAAATACCTTCTAAAGCCTTAGATTCAAACTTAGATAAACTTTAATAAGAAAGAAACACTTACACCCGAATACCCGAAAGTATGAGATGTTTGGCTTGTTACCGGTAAGTATTTCATACGGAGTCTTGTCCAAGATCTTGCAGAGGTATAAGCGGTTGGATGAATGACAAGCAATAGAGATTGCTTCAGCCTAGAAGTTATATGGAGATTTAAATTCGGCTAACATTGATCTTGCCATGTCCATTAGAGTTCGATTATTTCTCTCAGCTACACCATTTTGTTGAGGGGTGTATGCACCAGAATATTGATGTCTTATCCCCTCTTCACTTAGGAACTCATTTAAGGTGTAGTTCTTGAACTCCGAGCCGTTATCACTCCTTATAGCCAGAATGGGGACGTTGTGTTGACGTTGAACCTCGTTGGCAAAGTCGATGAAAGTTTGTTGAGTTTCACTCTTCAACTTGAAGAAATAAACCCAAGTGTATCTTGAGTAATCATCAACAATCACTAGACAATACTTCTTCCCACCGAGGCTTGCATGTGATGGAGGTCTGAAGAGGTCCACATGAAGGAGCTCCAAAAACCTTTTTGAAGAGATAATGGTTTTCCTTCGATGAGGTGAATCATGCATTTCCCTTCAACACACGCCCTGCAAACACGATCTTTGGCAAAAGAGACATTTTATTTTAGTCCAAGGATGTGGCCACCCTCGTGGAGACTTTGCAAAGTTCTCATATTGACGTGGGCTAGTCGGCGATGCCATAGCCAACCCGCGTCATCCTTTCCGAAAAGACAAATCGGGCCTGTAGTGGTTTTCCCCGAAAAGTCCACCACGTACAGGTCGTTTTCAACATATCCCACGAAAGCGACTTTTAGAGACTTGCTCCACAAGAGTACCACTAAATCAGCATCAATGTAAACTGCAAAGCCCATCTTACCAAGGGCACAAACTGAAAGTAAGTTATACGCGAGGGTCTGAACAAGCATGACGTCCACGAGAGAGATATCGTGAGCCACCACAACTTTGCCGAGACCCAATACCTCATATTTGGACTTGTCACCATAGGAGACGGTAATGTGATCAAGGTTTGGCCGTATGTCCGTGATGATCTCCTTGCTTCTGGTCATATGACTCGTACAACCGCTATCGAGTACCCATTTAGAACCACCGGAAGCATAGCCCTGCAAGAAAATTACTTCTTGGTTTTAGGTACCCATTTTTCAATGGGTCCTCTCATGTTAGTAACAAGGGTCTTGGGAACCCAATAGACCAAGGAATGTAACAATCATAAGGCCCTACATAACTAGCATAAACATCACCATAACAATCACAATATATTTCAAAGTTAGGATTGTTGATCCCTGCAAAACCATCATGATTAGTCTTGTTATTGGTAATGTTGCTAGTCTTCGATTGAGCAGTCTTGTTCTTCTTCTTCTTCTTTTTTTTCTTTCTCTTTGTCTTGGGTATGTAACCAAGACCTTCTTTACTATTGTTTGTCCTTTGCCTGCTCAGTATCTCATCAATAACTCCTTTACCTTTGTGTTGAGAACTTCTTGCAAGATCTTCTTTTCCAAAGGATGAAGAGGAGGTACTTGGCACATCATACCGTTTAAATTGAGTTTGGATCTGGTCATGAGACTCATTTAGAGTAGAATGATCACTCTTCAATGCCTTGTGAGCACTTTCAAGATTATCAAACTTCTCCAAAAGTCTAGCATGAACAGCCCTAAAATTAATCTTTTCTTTCTTTAGTTTCTTTACCTTGGCAAGAGCATGATCACGTTCTTTAATGAGATGAGCTACAACTTCTTCTTGTGACTCCTCAAGGGATTTGAGTCTTTCTTCCAAAGAAACTCGAGCTTCCACTTTCTCTTCCAAGGTATTCTTCAAAGAAGCTATCTCCAAGGCATCTTCTCTTTCAATTCTGCCCTTTTCTTCAAGGAGATCTTCGGCTTGAGCAAGTTGACTCATAAGAGCATCAAAATGGAGTTTGTGCTCACCTTGTAGGTTAGTGAAAAAAGTATCCAAGGCAATAACTTCTTCTTTCATTACAAGACTGTCATGATCATCCATATCCAAAATTATGTTAGTCTTAGGAAATGAAGATCTAGAAGTTGATACCTCGGATCCTCTTGCCATTAGGCAAGTGGCGTTGTTGTTGATGGCGTTCTTGTTCGGCATGTCGAAGGGAGAGTAGGGAGTCGATGTGGTGGCTATAGCAGCCACTTCGCGGGAACTATCATCATCCTCTTCATCTTCACTTGCGGAGGAGTATTCCTCTTGAGCTACAAGGACAATCTTGGGTTGCTTCTTGAAAGGGCCATTCTTCTTAATAAACGGCTTCTTCTTAGGAGCTTTAGATTTCTCTTTAAGAATGAGCCTGCCACCATTGTCTTCTCTATTTTGATAAGGACACTCGGCAACAAAGTGCATTCTATCTCCACAGTTGAAGCAAGTTCTCAATCTTGGGCCACTTTCTCTTCTTCCATTTGACCCGTTCTTGCGCTCAAGATCAGACTTGGCTTTGGCAGGGTCCTTCCAAAAGTTCCTTGCATAGAATGCCATGTACCCACCATGAGCACGTTTGACCTCATCGGGGCAGTCCATGGATGCCCTCTCAAAAACTCATTCATCTTCCTCTTGCTCAACAACATTGGCTTTGAGAGCCACATTGACACCCTTTTGCATCCCAATGGCCCGAGCACGGGCATCTTCAGCATTCTTTGCCGCCACTTTGAATGACGCCATTTCTTGCATGACTTCGTTGGATGTCATTTGATGATAGTTGTTTCTACCTTGCAGGCTCTTCAAATCCGTTGGCTCGAAAGGCATTAAGGCACTCACCTATTTTGTTTTTATCCATGCATCATCAATGTGAGTGGCCCCATGCTTCCGAAATGTTGTTGCGATGCCCTTGAGTCTTCTATACATGTCCTCATGGTTTTCACCATCCAACATGTAGAATCCCTCAGCTTCATTACTAAGGGCATCATACCTGTTTCTTCTCATGCTTTCATTTCCAACGAAAAGGTCCGTAAGAGCATCCCATGCCTCTTTAGCTGTGTTGAGATGTTTAATGTGTGGCATGTCCTTGGGACCCACACCCAGCTGTATCATGTGGAGAGCGATGGCATTCAACTGGCTATCCACAACTTCCCTTCTCGTTAGATTGGTTTGATCTCCAATATGAAGACCTTCTTCAATAATCCTCCACAATTCAATAGAGGAGCTGCAAACATGAGATTTCATTAGGAATTGCCATTGGTTAAAATAAGATGCAATGAGCTTGGGTGGATCACCCCTATTGTTTATATGAGGATGAGGGATAGGTAGGTCGGGGGAATATACGTGGCGAAACTCACTATATTCCTCCTTACCATTTCCCTTTTTGGAGGTGGAGCCATTTAGTTTTTCACCTTCCACATCATCATCCTTGGATCCGGTGTTACCCTTTTCCTTAGATGATGCTGTGGGAGCCTCAGAGGAGGATGGAGATGGAGCTATGGATGATGTAAGGCGAACAATCATTTGATTCATCTCCTCCATCTTGGCCTCAAAGGATCATCCATTGTGACCTTATCCACAACCTCATTTCCATCATCCTTGGTACCCATACTACTCTTAGGCGGTTAAGCCTGAATTAAGAGCCGGGGCTCTGATACCAATTGAAATGGATCGTATGGGCACCTAGAGGGAGGGGTGAATAGGTGCTACACCAATTTTTAATTCTTTTTCAGTTTTAGGCTTAGCACAAATGGTAAATTCTCTAGATAGACTATTGGGTGGAATATCCCTATATGCAAACCTATCTACTAGCGAGTAAAGAGTGAGTGGAAGAGGAACGAGTAAACCGAAGTGAATCACGCGGAGACACAGGATTTGTTTGACCGCAGTTCCTTCCTTGTTAAGGGAAGTACGGCTGCGTTGGAGGGGTGGGTGGTACTAAGACCACCACGCCACAAAAGGCCTCACCCTGTTCTCCGATGGATCTCGCCACAACAGGCCTGATCCACCTTCCACTATAGGTACCCTTTGAGGTGGGCACCGGCGCCTTTACACAACTAGCGGGGCAACAACTCCACAACAACTTGGAGGCTCCCGAAATGACAACAAGCTGCCACAAAAACAAACTTATCAAATACAATAAACAAGATCTAGGTATTGACAAGAATACTAGATCAAGGATTTCTCCAATTGAATGGAGAGGAGTTGAAGCGCTTGATTCTTGATGATGATGAACTTCTCCTCCTTCAATTCCACCAAAGATCAAGACCTTCGGGTGGTTGAAGTGGGAGATCAAGAGTTAGAGCTTTTGCACAAGGTCTGGTCAAATTCGAATGAATCAATAATACTGAACGTTGGGGAAGAAGGGATATTTATACCCCCCTTCAGAAACCAGCCGTTGCAACCTTTGGGGGCCGGATTATCTGGTCTGGGGAAACACCGCCCCAGACTCGGAATATCCGGCAGATAATCCGCCCCCCTGACAGAGCAATGCGCCGAGCTTGCCCTTGATCAACTTCTGGGGGCCGGATTATCCGTCCCTATGCGATGGCCGGATTATCTGTCCTGGGGAAGAAAAACCACCCCAGTTCGGATTTTCCGGTAGAAAATCCGACCAGATACCGAGCGACGTGCCTTGGCTCCTTTTGCTCGAAAACTGGGGGCCGGATTCTCCGGCGCATGCGACACCCGGATTATCCGGCCTGGGGAGGAAAAACCGCCCCAGTTCGGATTTTCCGGGAGAAAATCCGACGGGGTACCGAGCGACGCGCCTTGGCTTCCTTGAGAGATGAGGTAGGCCGAATTATCCGCCCCCCCCTCAAAACTTCCTGCACCCTCAGCACACATGAAAAGTCTCCATAGTATTGTTATCTAACACGCAAAACATAGGAAAACATGAAATGTTCTTTCAACATGGATCCACTAGTATCATTGCATGTGTGTTCTTTTCATTAACCTTGGCTAGAGTCATTGCATATGTGTTCTTTTCACAAACCACATGGATCCACCAATGTCATTGCATGTGTCTTCTTTTCATTAACCACGGCTAGAGTAATTGCATGTGTGTTCTATTCACAAACCACATATGGATCCACCAGAGTTCATTGCGTGTTTGTTCTTTTCACAAACCACATATGGATCCACTAGAGTTCATTGCATGTGTGTTTTTTTCACAAACCACATATAGATCCACTAGTGTCATTGAAATGTGTGTTCTTTTCACAAACCACATATGGATCAACCAGTGTCATTGCATGTGTTTTCTTTTCATTAACCACAGCTAGAGTCATTGCATGTGTGTTCTTTTCATAAACCACACATGGATCCACCAGTGTCATTGCATGTGTGCTCTTTTCATTAACCACATATGGATCCCTAGTGTCATTGCATGTGTGTTCTTTTCATTAACCAAAGCTAGAGTTATTGCATGGTTGTTCTTTTCATAGACCACATATGGATCCACCAGTGTCATTTCATGTGTGTTCTTTTCACAAACCACATATGGATCCACCGATGTCATTGCATGTGTGTTCTTTTCACAAACCACATATGGATCCACTAGTGTCATTGCATGTGTGTTCTTTTCATTAACTACATATGGATCCACCAGTGTTATTGCATGTGTGTTATTTTCATTAACCACATATGGATCCCCTAGTGTGATTGCATGTGTGTTCTTTTCATTAACCACAACTAGAGTCATTACATGTGTGTTCTTTTCACAAACCACATATGGATCCACCAGAGTTCATTGCATGTCTGTTCTTTTCACAAACCGCACATGGATCACCAGAGTTCATTCCATGTGTGTTCTTTTCACAAACCACATATGGATCCACTAGTATCATTGAAATGTCTGTTCTTTTCACAAACCACATGGATCCACCAGTGTCATTGCATGTGTGTTCTTTTCATTAACCACAACTAGAGTCATTGCATGTGTGTTCTTTTCACAAACCAGATATGGTCCACTAGAGTCATTGCATGTCTATTATTTTCATTAACCACAACCAGTGTCATTGCATGTCTATTATTTTCACAAACAACATATGTATCCACCAGTGTCATTTCTTGTGTGTTCTTTTCACAAACCACATATGAATCCACCAGTTTCATTGCATAGGTGTGTTCTTTTCATTAACCACATGTAGAGTCATTGCATGTGTGTTCTTTTCACAAACCACATATAGATCAAGTAGTGTCATTGCATGTGTGTTCTTTTCATTAACCACATCTAGAGTCATTGCATGTGTGTTCTTTTCACAAACCACATATGGATCCACCAAAGTCATTGCATGTTTGTTCTTTTCATTAACCACAGCTAGTGTCATTGAATGTATGTTCTTTTCATAGATAACATATGGATCCACTAGAGTTCATTGCATGTGTGTTATTTTGACAAACCACATATGGATCCACTAGTGTCATTACATGTGTGTTCTTTACATTAACCACAGCTAGATTCGTTGCATATCTGTTCTTTTCACAAAACACATGGATCCACCAATGTCATTGCATGTGTGTTCTTTTAATAAACCACAACTAGAGTCATTGCATGTGTGTTCTTTTCATAAACCACATATGGATCCACCAGTGTCATTGCATGTGTGTTCATTTCATTAACCACAACTAGAGTCATTGCATGTGTGTTCTTTTCACAAAGTACATATGGATCCACCAGACTCATTGCAAGTCTATTCTCTTCATTAACCACAACTAGTGACATTGCATGTCTGTTCTTTTTATAGACCACATATGGATCCACCAGAGTTCATTACATGTGTGTTCTTTTCACAAATCACATATGGATCCAGCAGTGTCATTGCATGTGTGTTCTTTTCATTAACCACAGCTAGATTCATTTCGTCTCTGTTCTTTTCACAAACCACATGGATCCACCAGTGTCATTGCATGTGTGTTCTTTTAATAAACCACAAGAAGAGTCATTGCATGTGTGTTAATTTCACAAACCACATATGGATCCACCAGTGTCATTGCATGTGTGTTCTTTTCATTAACCACAACTAGAGTCATTGCATGTCTGTTCTTTTCAGAAACCACATGGATCCACCTGTATCATTGCATGTGTATTCTTTTCATTAACCACGGCTAGAGTCATTGCATATGTGTTCTTTTCACAAACCACATGGATCCACCAGTGTCATTGCATGTGTCTTCTTTTCATTAACCACAACTCGAGTCATTCCACGTGTGTACTTTTCACAAACCAAATATGGATCCACCAAAGTTCATTGCATGTCTGTTCTTTTCACAAACCACATATGGATCCACCAAAGTTCATTCCATGTCTGTTCTTTTCACAAACCATAAATGGATCCACTAGTGTCATTGAAATGTCTGTTCTTTTCACAAACCACATGGATCCACCAGTGTCATTGCATGTACGTTCTTTTCATTAACCACATCTAGAGTCATTGCATGTGTGTTCTTTTCACAAACTACATATGGTCCACCAGAGTCATTGCATGTCTATTATTTTCATTAACCACCACTAGTGTCATTGCATGTCTATTATTTTCACAAACAACATATGTATCCACCAGTGTCATTTCTTATGTGTTCTTTTCACAAAGCACATATGGATCCACCAGTTTCATTGCATGTGTGTTCTTTTCATTAACCACAGCTAGAGTCATTGCATGTGTGTTCTTTTCACAAACCACATATGGATCCACCAGAGTCATTGTGTGTCTGTTCTTTTCATTAACCACAACTAGTGTCATTGAATGAATGTTCTTTTCATAGATAACATATGGATCCACTAGAGTTCATTGCATGTGTGTTATTGTCACAAACCACATATGGATCCACTAGTGTCATTGCATGTGTGTTCTTTCAATTAACCACAGCTAGATTCGTTGCATGTCTATTCTTTTCACAAACCACATGGATCCACTAGTGTCATTGCATGTGTGTTCTTTTAATAAACCACAACTAGATTCATTGCATGTGTGTTCTTTTCACAAACCACATATGGATCCACTAGTGTCATTGTATGTGTGTTCTTTTCATTAACCACAGCTAGAGTCATTGCATGTGTGTTCTTTTCACAAACTACATATGGATCCACCAGACTCATTGCATGTCTGTTCTTTTCATTAACCATAACTAGTGTCATTGCATGTCTGTTCTTTTTATAGACCACATATGGATGTAGCAGAGTTCATTGCATGTGTGTTACTTTCACAAAGCACATATGGTTCCACCAGTGTCATTGCATGTGTGTTCTTTTCATTAACCACAGCTAGATTCATTTCATGTCTGTTCTTTTCACAAACCATATGGATCCACCAGTGTCTTTGCATGTGTGTTCTTTTAATAAACCACAACAAGAGTCATTGCATGTGTGTTAATTTCACAAACCACATATGGATCCACCAGTGTCATTATATGTGTGTTCTTTTCATTAACCACAGCTAGAGTCATTGCATGTCTGTTTTTTTCACAAACCACATGGATCCACCAGTATCATTGCATGTGTGTTCTTTTCATTAACCATGGCTAGAGTCATTGCATATGTGTTCTTTTCACAAACCACATGGATCCACCAGTGTCATTGCATGTGTCTTCTTTTCATTAACCACGGCTAGAGTCATTGCATGTGTGTTCTATTCACAAACCACATATAGATCCACCAGAGTTCATTGCGTGTCTGTTCTTTTCACAAACCACATATGGATCCACCAAAGTCATTGCATGAATGTTCTTTTCATTAACCATAGCTAGTGTCATTGCATGTCTGTTCTTTTCAAAGACCACATATGGATCCACTAGAGTTCATTGCATGTCTGTTCTTTTCACAAACCACATATAGATCCACTAGTGTCATTGAAATGTGTGTTCTTTTCACAAACCACATATGGATCCAGTAGTGTCATTGCATGTGTTTTCTTTTCATTAACCACAGCTAGAGTCATTGCATGTGTGTTCTTTTCACAAACCACATATGGATCCACCAATGTCATTGCATGTGTGTTCTTTTCATTAACCACATATGGATCCCCTAGTGTCATTGCATGTGTGTTCTTTTCATTAACGAAAGCTAGAGTTATTGCGTGGTTGTTCTTTTCATAGACCACATATGGATCCACCAGTGTCATTTCATGTGTGTTCTTTTCACAAACCACATATGGATCCACCGATGTTATTGCAAGTGTGTTCTTTTCACAAACCACATATGGATCCACTAGTGTCATTGCATGTGTGTTCTTTTCATTAACCACATATGGATCCACCAGTGTTATTGCATGTGTGTTATTTTCATTAACCACAACTAGAGTCATTGCATGTGTGTTCTTTTCACAAACATGCAAAGTAAAGTAGAGACAATTACTTGATAAACATTGCTTTGTGATATGGTTGTGGCAAAGGTAAAGTGATTACCTTATGTTATATAGTAGTAGATAGTCACGAAGGTGACGGACTATCACGCCGAAATGACACCGGTACCATGGTGTCTACGGCGCCGTAACCCTGGCGCCGAAATCCGGTGACGACGGATGGAGATCACGACCTGAAGGACCATATCACATCGCATTTAAATTTAATGTTATTGTGTGCTAGTATTATATACTCGACGGTAGCCTAATAAGATGATCCCTGTTAAAATTACCAACGATTGTGTTCCCCCTTAGTGTGCACCACCAAGAAAGTTCTTCGGTATGAGGCGATACATGGTACAGGCATGGGTGTGAGACATATCTACGTTCGCATACAGTGGGTGTAAGCCATGTTGCACAGTGAATACACTAAGGTTGAGTTGGCGAGCCTAGCATGTGTAGACATGGCCTTGGAATGCGGATGGTAGAAATATCGAGCACGAGTCGCATGAATGATGTGACCGACGTTTAGCATCCACCCTTGAACCCACATTGATGGCCGTGACGATCGGGGGAGATGTGGCTGATAGGGGTCATGTTATCACTAGGAACCCTTATGGGGATAGGTGTTTCTGAGTGGAGTTATTGTTAACTCATTTAATTATAAACTTAGTCTAAATTCCTTTTTGCAATTATAAATGTAGAAAATGGTTCTCCCCGAGATTACCTTCCTATTGACGATTGGTTAAAAGGAGAACAGCTCAAGTTAGATGGATCCAACTTTTCTGCATGGGTCATGCGCCTTTTTGATATCCTTGGTGAGAACAAAGTGGCTTACTACATGATCTACGAGATGTACTTGGAGCCACCCTATTCTCATGAGACCCAGGAGCAGCGGGATCTCCGCTGCCGTTGTCGTGTGATGGCCATATTCATATCAGTAACAATGCACCTCGGGATGGAAGATGGGCTGTGGCCGATGGTGGGAAGTCTTAATCCCCGAACGGTTATGGCACAAATGAGATCGCATTTCGTGGAACAAGTGCGCATGTGGGAGTATGAGCTGATGGGGGACTTCCTCTCCATAAAGATGGAGGAAGGCTCCTCACTGGACGATCATTTGTTGAGCATATATGATGCATACATGAGTCTGGCATACTTCCTAGACAACTGGTTCGCAAGCTCTTTTGCAATAGGAGTTGTGTTGCGGTCTCTGCAACCAAGCTTCCGAGCACAAGTTAGGATTTGCATTATGAGAGGCGATGCGGAAACACGGGATTTCCACGAGTTCATATCACATTTCAGAGATGTGGTGGTTGAACCAGACGTCACTGAGGTCATCAATGACAAAGGTATATATTTGATATACAATTTTATAAATGTTATAATCTTACAAACACATTTGCAGTGTTAAGTATATTTGATACTTGTTCTATTTTGCTGAAAATAGGTCCTTCTGCATGAGAGGTGCTTGCTGGCGAGGAGGTGATGTTGCGTGTTGATGGCGAGCATGATGGTGATGGCCGACGACACTCTCCCTCGACATTTATCATTTAGTTTATGTTTCGGATAGTTATTGTAATCAAAAGATTATGAACTTCTTTAGTGTGTCTCACACTTTGTGAGACGGTTATTCATATCAGTTTGTAATAAACAGTTGTTATACTTTTATGAATGATTTCTATTTGTGTTCATATCTTGTTTGATTATACGTGAGTTATCCTTTTTTTGAAACTAATTGATAATACGTGAACATTTGTAAAATATAGAAATGCTTTAAAATACCCAACTTAAATGATATTTCATTAATGAATGAAACCAATGTTTAAATTCAAAGTTATGTTGATAATATGTGAAAGACATTTGATTTCTTATCACATATAAATCATTCCTAAGTTTGGCAAAATAACTTGAACACCGTGTATTACTTGAATACAAAGTGTTTAATGAATTGTTGAAAGTAAATACATATTCGATGTATTGTGATTTAACGAAATGGTAATTATCATTATGATTGCTTAATTGTGTAAGTAAGCTTACCAAAGGAAACATAAGTATGAAACTCTTTGATTTGATCAAAGTGTTTCATCAACAAAGGGTATAAAGATAAAAGAGAATCTAATTAGTATGATTTGATCAATAGTAATGAAATTCAACTTTGTAAGATTGGCATAAAAGAAATTATGGAATGCAAAGCGTTTTGAAACGTCAAAATGCAAATCACAATGTGATATTAGATATTAAAATGGGTGTATAGATGGCACCAAATAAATCGTTGTAGTGTAGATGTAGAGACCATTAGTTAGAAATAGTTAACACTCAATTAGAATGTAGTGAACCATTTGAATTCGTGAGAATGGCTCCATATCTAGTATGGATCGACGTAAAAGTTTTGGGGTTATTCGATATAACCAAAACAATAACGAATAAGTCCTTGTAGAGTATTCATTGGAATCTTTGAATACGAAATCCATAGCTGAAACCAAAAGGGAAGCAAAACTTGTATTGCTTGAATTTTGGTGCATTCTTGAGAATCTCTCTTTTAGTGATATTTATCGATTATGGAGCAAATGGAAGATAGTGAAAAACACGATGAGGATTCATATCCTTGCATCAGAGTGTTGAGAAGCGCAACGGAAAATGTTCCTGAACGATTCTCTTCACAAAGGAAAGAATCAATGATAATGATCATTGTGTTTTCCCCACTGGTGTTTTCACTACATGAAGTAGGATTCAAAATGTAACCCATATCTTCTATGGAGACATTTGTGAATCATTTGTCATGATTCTTGTAATATGACATACCTACGAACTACTAAGGAAATAATGGTAAACTAGAATTATGAGAAATCCTAAAAGAAAAATTCACTTGATATTAGATAGAAATTCCTTGCTAAATCTCACAAGTAAAAGGGGTTACTTGAATTTTCCCAAATGACTACAAAACCATAGTGGAAAAGGGGGTGAATGACAAAGGCACAATTTTTCAAGTATTGGACGAATTCAAATGAATTTGATTCATGTGTGCTTAATATCCAGTGGATTTAAAACTAGTAAAAGTACTAGTATCTCATAGTAAAACTCCAAGTTTAATATTTTATCAAAGGATTTTGAAATTGTTCAAAATAATGAATGGATATGCAATTTGCATAAAATGGAGTGGGAGCTATGAAAGTCTTCCTAAAACAATATGTGAATGCCATATTTTTGAGTGGGAGCATTATAAGTCTCAAATTCAAATATATAGGAACATAGTTTAAGTAAGAGTACTGGCTCATACCGGACATATTTTGAGTGGGAGCTTATAGGAGTGATTCTTAAGTGTGTTAAGAATAAAAGCGCAAGTACCAATAAATAATGATTTATAAGATGTAGAAGTTGATAATAGGTATATTATGATATTATGTAGTATTCTTTAAGGGATTCTGAAAAGGGTTTCAGAATAGAATCTAATTAAGGAACTAGTCCTTAATAACTCAAGTTAGGAATAGTATTAAGTTTAACATCAATGGTTGAAAGAAAGAATAAGATGATCATCATCCACTATGTTGAGACATAGGTTCTATCTTAGAAAACCATGATGATAACTTAACATAATATATGATCCAATAAGGAACGTTTAAAAGTGATTAAGTTTGAATCACAGAACGTTGAGCTAAGTTTTTCCGGAGTGTCTAATAGAGAACTGTAGGCATGTTTTCCAAATCCATAAAGGATGACATATCTTAAAACATAAAGGGTTATGTTATAAGGGAATATGTTGGAATCTCCTTTAAATACTGATTAAAGTCAAGTAGCAAGCGAGGTGAACAAAACATCAAAAGTTGCACTGAGTGCACTCGTGTTTCGATAAATACATTTATAATAATAGATAAGGGTACCATCTAAAGTATTGTATAATGTTATGGCGGGGCTAGTTCGCTTTTAACGTAGAATGGTGTGTCCCAGGGCACAGTGCCCATGAGAAAGCCCTCGAGGTTGATCTAAAGTCACTGTAGGCTCCTCGAATCAGGCCTCGATCTGCTGCCATAGAGACAATGCATACACACAGATGTTATCATGTGATGATAAAGTATTAATATCAATCAAGGTGGCATTAGTAAGTTGCAAAGGATTTGGGACTGTAAAGTACAGACCCAAGACTCAACCTCTTCCATGAGCAAGCATGTTCAGGGTACTAGATATATGGTGCCAATGATTAAGAACAAATGCAGCTAGTGTATTTGTACTCTAGTGCAAGTGGGAGACTGTTGGAAATATGCCCTAGAGACAAATAGTAATAAGGACTATTATCATATTTCATATAGTTTATGATTAAGTTTTATATCATGCTATAACTGTGTTTAGTGGAAACATCAATACACGTGTGATATACAAACAACCAGGGGTTCCCAGTGAAACTCTAGTCACTGGTTCATCGGTCAACAGAGGATCATGTTTCCTGATCATGGCATTTATGCTAGTTGGAAATGGAGTCAACTCATTCTGAGAATGAGAAGATGAACCAGTACCCACCCTAAACATCGTGACCCCGTCATGTCACGAAGTACGATGATTAGAAATGGATCCTCATAGACTATTCCTTAGACCGTGAGGCTATATCAATCACTGTCTCCCGAGAGTGCTTTGATAGCATCAAGCGCCACTTGGTAATACAGTGGTTATAAAGGTGTGTTCAGGTACTCGGAGGAAACCGTAGAGGCAATATATGTAAAGAGCGGGATTTGTCCGTCCATGTGACGAAAAGATACTCAAGGGCCCACTCGGAGAGGTTATATCCAATAGTTGCGCAGCGTGTGATTTGATCACGTGGATATCACTTGTCGGAACGAGTCAAGTAGCATTGTTCGGTAACAAGATTGAACACGACATGGTGATGTCATTGATCAGATCTCGGGCAATGCAAGTATCGAGAGACAGAGGGAATAAGACATGACTGTCCCGGGTCAAACGACGAAAGATCTTCGTGGAACGCATAGGGGTCACATGGCCAACCAGGTCCCTCTGTGGATCACTAGTGCGGGAGTGTCCCGACCATGTCTGGAGTGTTCTCGAACCGTGGGGTATCACACTTAAGGGTTTGATGATGCTTAGATAGTGTTTATAGGATTGATAGAATCACCGAAGAATAGTAGAGAGAATACCGGAAGGGTTTCGGTAAGTCCGGAGGATGTTCGGAGTGGAGGTGGAAGTGTTCCATAAGCATTGAGGTTGAATAATATGTGAATGAATGTTAAATATTGATTTAATCATTTATTCATAATTATTTAATAAAGAGATAATCAATTTATATGGTCAAAGGGCTTAATGGGCCAATTCCCGGAGGGGAAAGGGCCCAAGAGGGGACCACACCCCTAGGAGAGGCCTAGGGGGTGGCCGGCGGCCCTAGTGGGCCTTGCCCATGTGGGGCCCATGGGTGGGCGCTGGCCGGCGCGCCTCCCCACCCCTTCCCCTTGATTAGTCCCACCCCAGGACTTTGAGGGAGGGTGTACCCCCTCCTCCCCTATATATAGTGGGGGTATTTGGCTAGATAAATACACCCAATAATCAATAAAGGTCTTCTCACTTTTGGGAGGACCTCCAATTGATACTTTCTCTCTCTCTCTCTCTCTCTCTCTCTCTCTCTCTCTCTCTCTCTCTCTCGTGACCGTGGTCCTGAGTTCGGACTGCGCGAACGAGAGACATCTTCACCGTAGAGCACCGTCGCACTGCGGGATTCAGATCCAGGAGCTCTACTCCCGCAACTGCTGCTGGATCGGGGAAGCGGGAGTCATCGTTAGGCACCGAACGTGTGTAACTCCCTGCGAGGTGTCGCATTTGAGGCACTCAAGTCGTTGGAGCCAAGGGATCGCAAGGACTCAATCACGACCTTGAGGTCGGCTTCGACTCGTCTACATCAACCATGCTCTCCTGAGCGTTGACAACACTTTTCGGTCTTCAAGGGTAAGTTCGCGAAAAGCCCCTCCCGTTACTGTATTACTAATAGATAGGTCCTAGCAACATCAGGGGTTCAGGGGCGTAAGGTAATTTGTTGTTTTTATGTGCGGAACCCCTACACTTTTCACAAACCACATATGTATCAACCAGTCTCATTTCATGTGTGTTCTTTTCACAAACCACATATGGATCCACCAGTGTCATTGCATGTGTGTTCTTTTCATTAACCGCATATGGATCCACCAGTGCCATTGCATGTGTGTTCTTTTCATTAACCACATATGGATCCCCTAGTGTCATTGCATGTGTGTTCTTTTCATTAACCACAAGTAGAGTTATTGCATGTGTGTTCTTTTCGCAAACCACATATGGATCCACCAGAGTTCATTGCATGTCTGTTATTTTCACAAACCACATATGGATCTACCAGAGTTCATTGCATGTTTGTTCTTTTCACAAACCACATATGGATACACCAGTGTCATTGAAATGTTTGTTATTTTCACAAACCACATATGGATCCACCAGTCTCATTGCATGTGTGTTCTTTTCATTAACCACATATGGATCCACTAGTGTCATTGCATGTGTGTTATTTTCATTAACCACATAAGGATCCCCTAGTGTAATTGCATGTGTGTTCTTTTCATTAACCATAACTAGATTCATTGCATGTTTGTTCTTTTCACAAACCACATTTGGATCCTCTAGAGATCATTACATGTCTGTTCTTTTCACAAACCACATATGGATCCACCAGAGTTCATTGCATGTCTGTTATTTTCACAAACCACATCTGGATCCACCAGTGTCATTGGAATGTATGTTCTTTTCACAAACCACATGGATCCAGCAGTGTCATTGCATGTGTGTTCTTTTCATTAACCACAGCTAGAGTCATTGCATGTGTGTTCTTTTCGCAAACCACATATGGATCCACCTGAGTCATTGCATGTCTGTTCTTTTCATTAACCACAACTAGTGTCATTGCATGTCTGTTCTTTTCACAAACCACATATGGATCCACCAGTGTCATTTCATGTGTCTTCTTTTGACAAACCACATATGGATCGACCCATTTCATTGCATGTGTGTTCTCTTCATTAACCACAACTACCGTCATTGCATGTGTGTTCTTTTCACAAACCACATATGGATCCACCAGTGTCATTGCATGTGTGTTCTTTTCATTAACCACATATGGATCCCCTAATGTCATTGCATGTGTGTTCTTTTCATTAACCAAAGCTAGAGTCATTGCATGTCTGTTCTTTTCATATACCACATATGGATCCACTAGTGTCATTTCATTTGTGTTCTTTTCACAAACCACATATGGATCCACTAGTGTTATTGCATGTGTGTTCTTTTCACAAACCGCATATGGATCCACCAGTGTCATTGCATGTGTGTTCTTTTCATTAACCACATATGGATCCACCAGTGTCATTGCATGTATGTTCTTTTCATTAACCACATATGGATTTCCTTGTGTCATTGCATGTGTGTTCTTTTCACAAACCACATATTAGATCCACCAGAGTTCATTGCATGTCTGTTCTTTTCACAAACCACATATGCATCCATCAGAGTTTATTGCATGTCTGTTCTTTTCACAAACAACATATGGCCCCACTAGTTGTTGGGTCCGCAGCATAGAAAACAAAAATATTCCTACGGTGTGAACTACACGCCAAGATCTATCTACTAGGTACAAAGCAACGGGTGGACATACATCCAACGAGAACTTACCCTCGAAGAGAACGAGTTTTGTTAATGATTAGGAACTCGTGGTTGATGTAGTCGTACACTTGCCGATCTCAAGATCGTGAGGAAGTCCGAGCAGGTCCGGCTCCAACACGTCCTTTAGATCCAGCTCCAGCACCACCAAGCCCAGCACCGCAAAGCATTGGTGCATCCGTGATCGCACACACGTCCGGTACCCTGACAACCTCCGTCCCTCGCTCCAGCAAAGCATCGGAAGCAGCAACTCCTTTCTAGATAAAGCCACCGGGAACATGTATCTCGCTAAGCCGAGACCATGGGGAATAATACTAGAGGGGGAGAGAGATCCTTCACAAGGAGGTGTGTGTGAGAAGTGAGGAGAGGGTGGCCTTTTATAGGAGGAGGGCGGGTGCCCCTCCTTCATGGCCGGTGCATGGAGGAGGTGTCTCTTCACCTCCTCCATTCATGTGGTGGTAACCCCTCCACATTAAAATGCCTCTTCACATTCCCTTTTAAAGTCTCCACTTTAAATGCATTAAATTTCTCCAAATTTAATGCTCTCTCATTTAATAAAACACTTTTATTATTTTTATTAAGAATTTTGTTAATTACTTTAATTAACAAACATTCACATAAAACCCCCTGCAACATTTCAATATTACATGCAGAACCAATTTCAGCAATTTCACCCGAAATAGTTTCGGTGTCTATTGAAATAATTCTAGCGCTTTCTTAAATCTTTATCTAAAACATATTTGCTCCAAATGGTGTTGGTATCCCTTAAGTGTGTCACCCTACGGTTCGCGAATAATGCAGACATGATCGAGACCCCTCTCCGATCAATAATCAGTAGCGGGACCTGGAGATCCATACTGACTCCTACACATTCAACGATGACTTCTGTGATCGTGAGAACCTTTAACGCTAGTAACTAAATCCCTTTGTTTCGCGATATATTACATGTCCGAGATTCGATCATCGGTATATCCAAACCTAGTTTGATCTCGTTTCCGACATGCACTCTTTTCTCGTTCCCGTGATATAACATTCTAGTGATCACATCACTTGCTTGTAAGCTATTTCAATATGATATCACTGAGAGGGACCAGAGTATATCTATCCGTCATCGGGATTGACAAATTCCACTCTTGATCCATGATCCTCAACATAACACCTTCGTAGCACTGAACCCATCTTTATAGTCACCCTGTTACGGTGTGACATTTGATGTTATCAAGATACTCTTCCGGTGTTAGCAATTAACATGATCTCATGGTCTAAGGATAAAGATTACTTCGTATGATGTTATAGCAATATAAACATAATGACTTTGATCGTAATGCTATACTTCGGATGAATGTTCATCACATCATTCCACCAATGTTGTGACCTCGTTATTAAGAACATCCAATGTCCATGATCAGGAAACCTTGATCATCTTGTTAATCAACGAGCTAGTCTATAAGAGAGGCATAACTAGGAACCCTTTTTGTTTATTAAACACACATGTATTGACGTTTCCGATCAATACAATTATAGCATGTAAAATAAACATTTATCATAAACATGGAATAAGATAATAACCACTTTATTATTGTCTCTCGGGCATATTCCCTTCAGTCTCTCACTTGCACTAGAGTCAATAATCTAGTTTGAAATACTTTGCGTATTGAACACCTATGGTTTTTTGGTGTTGCATATACGCCATTGCTAGTGGTTAACATAATCTCCGGATCTGACAGTTTCAGGTCCGTGTGTACTTTCATGTCTTTGCGTCTCTACGCATCACTCATTCTCCAATGAGATGGCATTGTATAAATTTGGTCCTTTGGTGAGACCTTTAGTTCGTTCCGGTTAAAATATGTTGATATTATTGTCACACAATATATCTTCATAGTATTAGCCCACTTTGAACCACACCTAGTTTGATAACAAACTACTTAACACAAATGCCCTCCTATGCTGCTACTATAGCAGTCATATACTTAGCCTTTTTGTTGTAGTATCCGTCACAATGTCTCAACTTTGGAACTCATCCAAATCCATCATGGAACATCCTTTCCATTACATTGTGCCACCCATAGTCTAAATTGAGATACATTTAATTTGTATCTTGTGACAAAACTAGTATCAATGTAACACTTTACAATGAACTACCTTTAACTATTTGTCACTTATACATTATATATTCTTAGTTCTTCCAAAGCTCATAAGAATATATTTACTATTGTCCAATGATCATCTTATGAATCGTTCTGGTATATGCTCATAACATTTAGAGCATAGAACATTCTGGATATATATATATCATGGTATAATCGATCAAAATCTTCATGTGATTTTACTAACCAGGTGTTGAAACACTTGAATTTTGATACAATCCTTTCCATGCAGCAAGAACCTTTCTTGTTGTTTCCATATTGAACCCTTTCAATATCTCATATATGTATGTCTGGCACAACCATATTTGCGCCTTAATCTATCCATATAGATAATGATGCCAAATATTCCGGTTTTGCCCAAGTCTTTCATCGAAATCTTAATTTAATGAAATTCTTAACTTGTGTCAATACAATATACATCATTTACAATAAACAATATGTCCTCTACATAATGTATTAGAAATATGTCTTAGCGCTCCCACTTAATTTCTTGCAAATGCAAGCCTCTTCATCATCTCCGATGAATTTAAACTCTTTTAACAGTTTCATCATGGTGAAGATTCCAACTCCGCTATGCTTACTTCAACTATTGAAGTTTGCATGCCCTTTTAGCACCCTTTGAATTAACAAAACCCTTTGGACCGTGTCATGTACACGTCCTAGGTAACCATTCTATTAGAAGAACATTGTTTTGTTTATTCAATTACCATATACCAAATTATATGTAGTGGTTGCTACATTAATCCGTCAAGACTAAATATCGCTATGAAAGATCAAATCTTATCATAGTCAACTCCTTGAATATTGTCGTAAACTTCTTTCCGACATGTCGACTATTTCATAGATGTTAAACATCCATGTCTTATTTCTTTATAGATCCAAACACGACCAATAGGCTTCACGCCTTTCCGGCGGGTCTTCCAAGTTCAGAAACTTGACTTCTCGTGTATGGATACTATCATGGATTCTATGACTTCTAGTCATTTTATGGAGTCAGGGCCCATCATCTCTTCTTTGCATGTAGTCGGTTCATCATTGTCAAAACAATAACGACTTGCTTATCAAATCTTACTATTTGATTCTTACCGACCCACACGGTTCTATAGGAACTCTAATCTTCGAGATCACACCTTTTGTAATCGCGAGAGCCATGAGCATTGTGGCCGCCACCAGGACACTTTTCAGCGCTGCGCTACTTAGCCCATATAGCTAAGGTTCAACAACCTTATCAAAGTTCTATTATCCTCCCACTCAACTTTTCACGAAAAATCCTTCTCAAGAAACTTGACGTTCCAAGTAACAAACTCTTTTGTCCTCGGTGTTGTGGAGAAATTCCCAACAAATTCTTTGGGATAACCTACAAAGACATGCTTATCTGACTTTGGTTGTAAACATTTTACTTATGCATAGCATACCATAATTTAAGAAAAGACAATTCGGGTTTTATCCCAAACCATAATTCATATGGTGTCATTTCAATGGATCACGATGGTGCTCTTTTCAGTGTAAAAGCGGTAGTCTCTAAAGCTTCAATCCTTAAAACATAATGGCAGTTTTATAAATGACACCTTTGATCTTACCATGTCAAACATGGTTTGATTTCATCTCTCGAACATACCATCCTCCTGTGGTTTATCGGGAAATCCAAATTCATGGAACAATTCCTCAAATCTTAGGTGTTTTGCTAAACATGTAACTCAAATATCTTCCTTTATGATCGAATCATAAACTCTTTATTTTCTTGTTACAATGATTTTTCACTTCATCTTGAAAGTCTTTGAACAACTTTCAAATGTTTCATACTTCTTCCTTATTGAGTAAATATATAGATATATTCACTCAAATTTTCGAAGAAAGCATATGAAGCAAAAAGATCCATCGCATATGGCTACACATAATGGACTATGCACATCAGCATGCACAATTTCCAATAATCTAGTCATCCGTTCCTCTCTGGCCTATGGACGGAGTTTCAATTATCTCGAGGAAAGTCTCACATGCGTCAATTGATCAAAATCAAAGACTCCAAAAATCCATCAACATGGAGTTTCTTCATGTTTTCTTTCCAATATAATTTAAACAGCGATGTCACTTCATAAGTGATCTTTCAATCATTTGTCTTGCGACATTTTAGCAATAGTGTTTATGGATGTGATTTCTCCCACTAGACTTGTAAAAGTTCATCCATCCTTTATGGGATACGGTAATTATTTGAACAACCATTGTTCTCGTAATACCGGAACAAAATAACAATTATTAAAACAAATCTTGAAGGCTAGGTTTGATGTCAACGAAAAAGCACAATAACACTTTATTTGTTTTCGATGATCATCATCACTTATTCTCTTGCTAGTTACTTAGGCCATTGTAGTTCATGAATTGTGTTGTCCTGTATGACACTTCATACCAACCAATTCGGTATCCAATACCTAAGAACCACATTGTTTAATAAGCAAGGAATACAACCATAACATGTATATCTTCTATATACCCAAGTTGGACATCTCCAACCTTTTATTTTCTGCCAAATATTTTATAGATTCTCTTTCAGCAATTCCTTTTCTTTTAAAAGAATATATCAACATCAATAGTGGTGTCATCAACATGACACATGGTACAAAGCTTGTATATAGTGAAATACTAATACCTTTGGAGTTGCAATTTGAAGTGGATCACCATCATCAAATGTTTGGCATTCTTTCAAAAATCCATTCTTTAGTAATCTATTAGTGTAGTAAACATTTTACGTACATCTTCTATTCATCATTATCATGACAACTTTCATGATCAAGCTACTATAGCCTATAAGGAAGAATTGCAAGTATAATATCAGTTCCCAAAACCTTTTTGGTAGATTCGGATGCCTAGCATCTCCAACCTCCACAAATTCTCATACAATATGAGAACATGTATTTTGCTAAATTATACTCTATTATAATGCAACCAAAAACTTTGTTTCAGATATCACAATATCTTTCACACATGATGGTTTCTGAAACAATTTTCAGCTCCAATATAATCTTGATATTAAAACAACTTTTGAATATCAATAATCATGGAGGCAAACATGATACTTTAGATACTAACATTGGAATTCTTACTCTGGATTTAATACTAGTTATTAAACTTCATGGAGTAAATAGAGTTTGCTGAAAGTTTGCAATAGGACTTATAAACTTTAAATTAAAATTCAAAACAATACGATACCAGTTCGTTAAGTAAATATCTAGAATTCTATAGTTCTATTATCTCAAATAAAAACTAAGCATAAGGTAGAAAACGAATGCCAATGACTACAAAAAACTATGAAAATTCACTTTGATTTAACTTATGACAAATTTGGTTCGACTAATCCAAATTAGAAATGAACTCCCACTCAAAAACGACATCCCTCGTGTCTTTTTGGTGATTACATGAACAAAATCCACTACACCAAGTCCGATCATCATGTGAGTTGATGTAGCTTCAAAGGCGAGCATCTACATGGGCATCATATCAACTATATGCCTCATGCTTAACCTTTCGGTCCGTGTTCCGAGGCCATGTCTGTACATGCTAGGCTCTCCAAGTAAGAACCTTAGTACTCGTGTGTGTAAAACTGTCTTACACCCGTTTGTATGAAAGTGTAGAGTCGAGTACACCCGATCATCATGTGATGTCTCGAAACACGATCCATAAAACGGTGCATACTTAAGGAAGAACACATTTTTATCTTGATATCTAAATGAGGGATCATCTTACAATGCTACAGAAAGCGCCAAACTAGCAGTATAAGATGCTAACATCTAATGTGTAAAGTGAGATGATATGGTCCATGCATTTGATCTCTATCACTTGCATCGTGGTATGATCTCTATCATTCCTTTGTGTGTAAGGCCAAGGTCTATGGAATTTACACGTTGAGTGTGTTGTAAGAGTATCTATCATTCATCTACTTACAACAATACCATATCAAGACACTAGCCCAGCAACGATCTAAACTAGACGCCTCTAATTTATCAATTGCAAGTTTTACGTGGCTTAGGGCTTTCGGAGATAGAACCGTTCTTACCTACGAACATGAACCACAACGAGGATAACCAAGTTATTAGCAAATCGTTGTAAATTAGATATTGACTATAGTAGTAGAGACAGACTCCCGCCAGCCACTTATGCAAAACAAGTTGCATGTCAGTCGTGGAACCGGTCTCATGTACGATGACATGTAAGGTTGGTCCGGGCCGCTTCATCCCATTATGCCACCAATATCCAAAATACATAGAAGATGCAATAACATGATCATCACCGCCCACATATAAACATATGTGTACTACCCATGCAAAGCACCTAAGCATAGATCAGGCTCTGATACCACTGTTGGGTCCGCAGCATAGAAAACAAAAAATTTCCTACGGTGTGAACTACACGCCAAGATCTATCTACTAGGTACAAAGCAACGGGTGGACATACATCCAACGAGAACTTACCATTGAATACAACGAGTTTTGTTAACGAGTAGGAACTCGTGGTTGATGTAGTCGTACACTTGCCGATCTCAAGATCGTGAGGAAGTCTGAGCAAGTCCGGCTCCAGCACGTCCTTCAGATCCAGCTCCAGCACCACCAAGTCCAGCACCGCAAAGAAGTGGTGCATCCGTGATCGCACACACGTCCGGTACCCCGACAACCTCCGTCCCTCGCTCCAGCAAAGCAGCGGAAGCAGCAACTCCTTTCCAGATAAAGCCACCG
>CAJUXJ010000362.1:0-43034 GCA_910589775.1 Avena eriantha
GGGTTGTTTCCTTGCTCCAACTGGTTTGATAACCTGGTGGTCATAAGAGGGAAAACTTTGTTGGTTGTGCTCATCATACCTTCCTCTTGGGGTTCCCACAGCTCGATATATTTTGAGCCATCACAGACGCTTACCTACCTGTATGAATGCACCTCCTTCACCGCCTTCGAGAACAACCAGAATGCATATGTCAAATGGAATGCCCGAACTATGTGACTCATGGAATCTACTAGGAAGTTTTTGGTCGAGGCGTTACCAGGCCCCGTGTGGCTGTATGCTCGTCTTGGTTCAAGAGGTAAGAACTCGAGTCCTAGTAGTGGAAAGTATGGGACTACAAAATCCACAACCTGGCGTGGCCTCCCATACAGCCTTAGCATGTCTAACTCACATATCTGATCATATCGCGTCATCTTGTCCAACTAGGTTCATTCGCAACTCTGATTCATCAACCGGATGGACCAGTGGTAACAACTAAGCTTGGCTAAGCACAACAGATATAAATAGCTCTAGAGAACTCATAAGCCAAACCCTAGTTATGCTAGGAGCAGTGGATCAGGGAATATAGGTTACAAAGAAACATGCATCAGCAGGATTAAACTAAACTATCGATAAAAGCATTTGGAAAAGTATGCACATGACAAGAATGAAATACTTTGAAATCATAGGATTATATCATGTGTGGGGTCTGCTTGCATTTGCATGTTGATAATCAAGTATAGAACTTTGGAGCCTTGTACTTGACTTGATTACAGTTGGTCAAGTACTGTTCGTCGATATTCATGGTGTTGATCTCGGTCTTCGATCTCGATCTTGACATCGTATTCTACCAAGAAGAAGTAAACACTAGAAATAAATGGGAAACAACAATCAACATCTGACATCGGTGCAATGTTCAAACAATGTGATGATATAACATTAAATAGAGCTCAAATGAAACCCTAGAGCATGCTTGGTAATTTAAGCGGGATCCGAGGGGTCCAAATCCTAATAGGAGAGATCCCGGAATCACCTACGGGGGTTCATTTGTTCTTCTAATTAAATTTCTAATTAAAGTTGTTGAACAATGCATGTTATGAGTCTATTGTGTAGATCTCATTTTTCTGAACATTTTGATATATATTTTGTATTTTTCTCACTTAAAATGACTTAGTTATGAATTTTCTCATTTTAAATCCATTTTAAATAATTAAACATTTTGGAATATTATATAATTAATTTCCAGCTGGGCCCACATGTCAGATATTTATTAATTTCAGAAATTATTTCCAAAAGAATAAAACCCTGATAGACAGACCCACCTGTCAGCAATTTTATTTAATAAAACAATTACAGAAAAGATTAAACTAAAAGAAAAAGAGAAATGGCATCAGCCTAATGTCATGATGACGTCATCGACGCCATTGGTCCCAGGTTGAGCTCGGGGCTAGCACTACAGGCAATGCTGGGGCACGGGAGGGGGCTGGCTCGACGCGGCGCTCTATAAGGAGCCTAACTATGGCGGCGCCGCCATGAGATGGTCACCGGAGCGACTTCCATGACGACGGTCGGTGACGGCAAGCGGCGGTGCACGACGACAGGGAGCGAGAGGGAGAGCGTGGATAGGTGCTAGAGCACCAGTGGCTTACCACGAACGCGATGCCGGGGTCAGCGAAGCAAGGGAGGCCGGACGGAGGCCAATCAATGACGGCCAGAGCTCGGGAAGGTGACGACTTCGGGCTCGATTCCCGCCAGGGAAGGGCTTCCTAGCTTGAGTGGCTTGGCAGGGAACGAGGAGACGACGGCGGTCACGCCTATGTCCTCAGAGGGGCGAGGGGTGGTCGGAAATACAGGGGCGCTGGCGGCCGGCGAGCTAGGTTTTCGGGCACGCGTGACACATATAGGAAGGGAATGCACGCGAGAGGGATAAGGAGGGCTAGGGGTCCTCAGCGGTGGCCAGGGGTCTTATAGGTCGGGGCCATCGATGGAGCGCATCTTGGCATGGCCACGGCGACAGATGGCGAGCTTCCTCTGTCGGGGACGAAGAGGACGATAGGGTTTCAAGTCCGAAGTGGTACGGGCCACTGGCAGGCTGGCTGGGCGACGACTGCTGGGCTACGGCAAAGCAAGGGAGAGCGGCTACTGGCTGCTGCGCGCGCGGAGGCAGAGGGAAGAGGAGAGAAGTTGGGATGTGGCCCAGGTAGAGTTAGGATTAGGTTTTTATTTTCCAGAAATCTTTTTTTTTCTGTTTCTTTGCTCTTTTGTAATTTCAAATTCTCTCTATTTTTAATATTCCAAAATACTAGAGGGTTGGAAAACATGTGAATAGTTGGGGGCCCCTTTATTCCATTTGGGCTCCACATGTTTTTGAGTTTTCAAAATACAAAAACCATTTTGAATTCATTTCAAAAAGAAGGGAAGGAAATTAGGGTTTAGGGTTTTACCTTATTTCTTTTGCATGCACTTTTAAAGGGATGATGCTCATGAATGCACAAACAAAGGCCTAATATAAGATTAACTAAAACTGGGGTGTTACACTATGTCTCCTAAGAAGCGCCCCAATTTTGCATTCATTAGAAGCTATTAGGAAAATCGTGTAGAAGTTAACAACTAAACGTATGTAGCTGCAAAATCAATAATCGAGTCTCAGATTCAATGAACCAAAACTATTTTATCTTGCATCATTACGGTAACTTATAGCTTCAAGAGATCCAAAACCATCTTAGCTTACCATGGATTGACATAACATATGCTTGTTTAGTGAGATTTTCTATATTTGTTCAAAAGATGGGTTGCTCTATCTTCTTATGCATCGAATAATTAGCAAATCCCATGCTACATGGCACTGGAACTAATCAGTTCAACACTAGCAAGGCTAAAATATTACTATATATGTTTTCACCTTTTAACTATTTTTAGGAAATTATTAGTGTCTATAGTAAGTAATGGATCCCATTTTCTGATACGAAGTGTTAGAGAGTGGGGAATGAGAGGAAGAACCTGTCGGTCCCTCAAAAAGAAGAAGCAGAGGAGCTCTGGCCATAGCGATGTTGGCCAGCATATTCAGTATGACGAAGAAGGCGCGGAGGAGGACATCTACTCTTGCTGAATGTATGTTGAGTGAATGTCTATGAATTTTGTAAGTTATATGGTGCCATGTAATACAATGGATGTTCTCCCTGTTCCAGTAAATCGTGTGTTGTACCTCTTACAGTTTCAACTATTTTTTCATGTGTGTGTAGTAATTCCGATAGATGATCATTTTGTAACAATCCTCAAACAACTTACAACTACGAATTACAGTAGATTATTACAATCCTCACTAAACTTGATAGTAATAAATGAAGTATAAAAGTTGCATCAGAGTCTAGACAACTAAAAAACACCAGAACTAGTGTTACAGAAAAGGTCTCTATGGAGCTTGCATTGCGAGACATGTAACAACTGGCTTCCCATGAGAGTTGCGCATGAGATTATTAAGTATGTTCTGTGTCAAAGCTTGCCTATGTTTCAATTCATATAATTCTTTGCATGCTATGGTGATTATTGAATCTATTTTGTTGGTGTCTTGCTCAACAATATCACATGCATCTTGGCGGGAATCCTCAAATAATCTTTCGGCTGGAAAAAGAGGATCAGTCGAAGTGGTGTGCCATGAGCAATAACTATTGTCACTGCTGCTGTGTGAAACAAAATCCAAACTTGGAGAAGTGGGTCTTTGTTTGGCATTCAGAGGGTCATTTGCAGCCTGAAACAAACACAAACAAGTTATAACAGCATTACCATGCAATCCACCACCATGAATTTTAAGTGTGTCAATGCAGTAATATATAAGGAAAGAAGCAATTAACAGTGGTGGCTCATACATCTATTTCTTCTAGAATAAGTGGACTAATGAGTGCATATTTGCATCATGTTTTACACTATTATTTTGCATTGTAGATGTAGGATCTTGGTATTTATGGTGCTTGTGCGCACATTTTATGTCTATTTTCACCAGGATCAGGACAGATGATGGATCCAATGGATATAATTCTTGGAGCCGTTGTACTGTGGAGAAAAGGAGTCAAAAACTACGTAAATCGCTTATTTGGGAAATATTAATAATATCAGAAGAAAACCAGAGGCGAACAAAGGAGACAAAGGGTTTAATGGCCAACTCTACGACTGGAGCAAAACTTCTGGCCGTATAGTTGGCACCACCTCCGCCTCCTCAAATAGTTTCATCACCCCGTGCAACTGGTTCGGGGAGACGACATATAGAACACGCAGAAATCACAGAAACCTCACCTCCGGAAGGAATCTAGAGGGGAAACTCATCCACAGGGGATCCATCTTCGCCCTGCGCAGATCCGGGAGGCCAAGGCATCGATCTTCATCATCCACCACTGCATCATCACCATCTCCGTCCATCCTATCTACGTCTTGTCTAGATCTTGTTGTAATTCCCGTACTTGTTGTGGATTTATACAAGTGCTATTCATCTATGATTGTTTCCATTACCATTGCTATGATGTTGATTGCCTCCATGTCTGAGTAGATCTCTAGTTCTTGGGGAGATGGAGAAACCCTAGCATATGATTGAGATGAGAATAGAGATTATTATGTTATACATCATTGTGTGTATGTGTTAATTCTCTTCATCTTGATGTTGGGAGTTGTGCACCTCCTTAATATTTGCCTCTTATGGGGACTCGATGAAGGGGATTACTTGTTGGTAGATGGAGGGATGATAGTGCTTACTATGACTATAAAGCTATTGTCAGTCCTTACGTACTAACTTGGGGGAATCAAGGAGAACTCATAATGCCATGTCCATGTGTAACATCCCAAAACTTAATCCAAGCTTACCAAGATCCAAATCATCAAAATTAGGGTTAACAAAACTTTTCCAAAGTAAAAATGAAAGCATTCATGTGTATGTGCATTTATTTAGGAATTGATTTGAATTGCCATCGTTCTGTGATCCTTTGCTTGTAAAATGCTTCTTAGGTGAAATAAACATCATCTAGAGTCATTCCCAAACTTTTCCCAAAGAAGAACAACTCAAAATGAATATTTGAAGTGAATGGTCATTTTGGCAAAATTAACTCTCATGCCTACTTTGGCTATTCCTAGCACTCAGTTCTCAACAGAAATAATTCTAGTTCTTTACCACCCCTTGATAGTACACATAATGTGGTACCAAGGCCCACCTTTTGATCTGCTAAAAACATTCAATACTTATTTTAAATAGCATGTGAAAATTGAATTCAATGCATATGCCTAGATCACCCCTATTTCAAAAACCATCAATTTGAGATCCACTTTCAAAACCCTTGCAACCAGAGACTACTTAGCATTAGTTTAGATCACTCAAAAATTTTGAACTCAAAATTCAAAGTTTTTCTCTTTCGGCCATTTTGTCAAACACCTTGGGGGCAAGATCAAAGTGGCCTAACTATTACTGTTTTGGGGTTGATCTTGTTTAACCAATTGAGGTGCTTTGATCACCCTTGTCTCCCCTGAGTCTAACCAGACCAACACCAACACATCCCCTACCTCCTAGCTGCACTTCAAGGCCATGCCGAGAGCACCTTGCCGGCCAACTTGGCCCTCGCAGCAGCAGACCGCTTCCCCCTCTCTCACCATGTCTACACGCTAGGCCATAGTCCACCTCCACCGTCCAACCAGCCCTAGCCCAGAGACAGAGACTAGAACCACCGGAACCGCCGTGCGCGGAAGCTGGTCGACCATGCCGAACATGCCTAGTGCGCCACGCCCGACCCGCGTGCACAGACCACCCCTCGACCGCAGCCTGCGCCCACCGCTTCGCCATGATGCAGGGAACACCCTAGACACCCCCATTGGCCGGCCAACGCGCCACAGCCACCGCTCGCCGTCGAACCCGCAACCTCTACCCTACCGCCCAGAGCGCGTGACACTCCCGACCAGCACAGAGCCCGCCTTGCGGCGCCTTTATGCCTCAGAGCACCGCCAGGAGACAGACCACCGTCCCCTACCTCGAGCCACGCCGTTAGCCCCCTGTGCCGCCCTCGCCGGAGTCGCCTGCCCACAAGACCGCTCGGTCTCACCATCAAGCCTATATAAGCCGGCCTCCCCAGCACGAAATCCTCACACTCCCACACTTCTCACCTCTCACTGATCCTTTCCCCTCTCTCACCGGAGCCAATCGAGCCGTAGTTCGCCGGAATTCACCGAAGGAGCCCGCGGCAGAGGAGGACAAGCCCCGTCGATTGCGACCACCCCCGTAGCTACCCTCGACCGTCCCTGAGCTCGCTGTCGACCACTAGTTCTTTCGCCCGCCTCGCCGTCGTCTCTGGAGCCCTGGTACGTCCCCGGTAGACCCCCACTGACGAGGTTTTAACTCATCAATGCCCATTGTTATGGACTTGGGTTTGGAGAAGGAGGGAGTGCTGGAGACATCTATCGGCTAGCAAACAAGCACACAGGGGACAAAGGATTTACCCAGGTTCAGGCCTCGTAGAGGTCCCTACTCCTGCTTGTCTGCTCGTGGAATTATCGAGAGTCGAAAGTTACAATGGTGCGCAGATGCAATCTGGCAAGAGTTGTGGAAACTAGGGTTGTGTCTGTCTTCCTCGCCGCCGCCCCTCCTAGCCTTTATATAGATAGGCTAGGTCTCAGGTAGCAGGTCGAGTCGGTTACAAGTTAGGGTTTTCCCCTTCAAACTTTCTATCTTTAGCTTCTTCTTGTCTCTCAAGCAATCGAGAGTCCACAGATCACTCGAATCCTTTCGTCCGGGCCTTGGCGACACCATGGGCCTATACGTATTTATACCGTATATACCAAGCTCGAGTACCTGCAGGGTATACCCATGTCAGTAGCCCCCGAGTATCCAGTGGAATCGCAGATTCGACTGGGTAGTTTTTGAAGTCTTCGAGTGCCTGAATGAATACATTTTCCGACTGCTTTTACTTATGTCATAGGGATTGTCGATATACGTGCCTGATATAACTGAAGTATCGGTATCAGTTAACCACCTTAAGGTGAAACAACACAATCTACTCGAACTCGAGTCCCCAGTCTCGAATCTGGAAAAATGCTGGTCGTAATTCGACTCAGGCCGCGGAGGTCTTACAGGAGTCGAATTCCAGTTATGTGGGTGTGAGCACTTGACGCGTTCGTCAAGGCATGTTCATCGTTCTTGTAGGCATGGATATGTTTCTGGTAGTGCGCAGTTAAATGCATTGCCAGGCCTTTATTCAGGTCTTACCTTCACGCTGCAAGTGCGGCATCCGAATTTTATCATTGCGGAGATGATTCGGGCAACCCAGGAGATGTAGTCTCTTTGTAGGGAAAATTATGAGGTGGTGTCGCCATGATCTGCGAGTGCTGTTGTAATCAACCACAGCTTTCGTGCAAATAATCATAGGGTGCGCGACCAGCGCTCCCTATGGGAGTAGCCCCCGAGTGCCTGGTTGAGTCGAAGACTCAGGCAGGGGCTTTAAAGAAATTTGCGACTGCTGTCATTTTTCTTTGTTTGAATCGAAAACTTGGGTTACGACTGCTGTCGTCTTTTGTTTGTTTGTTTCAGTCGAAATTGTTTCCAGCGCTCCCTATGGGAGTAACCCACGTCTATAGTTTAACTGTGCTGCGAGTGGCTGGGTTTGATTGCGATTGCTTGTATTCCTGCAATAAGAAAAATCATAGGGTGCGCGACCAGCGCTCCCTATGGGAGTAGCCCCCGAGTGCTTGGTGGAGTCGAAAAACTCCAGCAAGGACTAAAGTAGTCGAAGTTTTCCGTGAAGTAGCCGTTGATGACGTCAGTGCTGACGCTTGCATAACCTCAGTTGCCCGCGTGAGCGGCTTTGACGTGACGTGACGAGTGGTGGGTCCCACTTTCTGACTTTGATTTGACTAGACGTGCGTAATCTTATTATTAACTGTGCCTCCTCGATTTCCGCGCAGTGGAGGGACGGTTCGCGCTTCCTCTTCTCCACGTGTCGAGCGCGATATGTGCCACGCGTCCAATAGGGTTTTTGTGAGCCGTTGGATTGCATCCCTTAGGGGTTAAGTAGCGATGCTACGGCGGTAAATTTCCATCTGCGCCCTTTTCTTCCTCGCTGCCATCGCCATTGCCGCTGCTTCTCTGCTTTTCTCCTGCGCTCATCTTTTCCTCAGTTCTGGACCATCTCCGCTCGTTCCCAAGTTACTTTCTGCGTTCTCATCGCCGCCGCGCAATGGGAAAGAAGAAAGGAGGCGCTGCCGCTGAATCCGCCGCCACCACTGCTGCGGCGAAGAAGGGTGGCGCCGCTGCTGTGGGCACTAGTGCCGCCGCCGGCGGGAAGAAGAAGGTCGCGGGCACCCGCGTGACCAATGGTGCCTGGCGCCCCTCAATCATCAAGGCGTCCGATCTTCGTCTTCTTCGCCAAGACGGAGTTATTTCCACCGCAGTCGCCGACGCGTGCGTCCCTAGTGGTGAGACCATTCCTGTGCCTCCCACTGGTTTTCGAGTGACGTTTCTTGCTTTCATCATTCGCGGCCTTTCTTTGCCTATCCACCCCTTTCTTAGGGGTCTCCTCTGTTTTTACGGGATCCAGCTCCATCAGCTGTCTCCGAATTCGATTCTTCACATCTCTTGTTTTATCACTCTCTGCGAGTGCTGGCTCGGAATCGAGCCGCACTTTGGCCTTTTCAAGCGTTTGTTCAAGCTAAAGCGTCAGTCCGCATCTGGCTCTTTAGTTTATGACGTAGGTGGTTGTGGAATCCATGTCGACCCATCCGCCACCTACACGACATCAAGCTCGCCAAGTCCGTCCAGGGATGGATGGACAAATGGTTTTATGTTCGCGACCTGAAGGCCAAGGACGAGCACTTTGGACTCGCTCCTATTGATCCCGCGACTCCCTGCAAGAAGATGCATTCTTGGAAGAACGTGATCATGCCGTCCGAACTCACGGAGACGGACGTGCTATATCAACGCGTCTGCGACCTCGATAGTCGCATGGGCGTAGAAGAGGGAGGCTGCAACCTTATCAGGACTTGGCTATGTCGTCGCGTCCAGCCTCTCCAAGCTAGAGTCCATCCCATGTTTCAATGGGGTGGTGCTGATGATGCCACTCGCGTGTCTGCCGATGGCATGTCCGCAAGTGAGGTAGATAAGAGGGTGCGACTGGTCACGAAGTACACCTTCAAGGATGTGCTTCCGAATGAGCCAGTCGTTCCTCCCTTCGATGCTTCGAATCCTCCTCCCGAGGTACAGTCGTACTACGCAGTAGCTTATATTCACGATTGCTTTTCTGTTGCTTACCTGCTCCTTTTTGCTTTTTGTATGCAGGATTGGGCGGTCTCGCCTTGCATGCCTCCTCTCGCTGAGGGCATTATTCCTCGCGAAGCTTTTGAAGAGGACGAGTCTGAGTCGACTGTCCCTTCTGACATGGAAGAGGAAGCCCCCGAGTCGGAGAGCCTAGATACTCGCAAGCGTCCGCGCAGCGAGGACTCTGATGCGTCGACTCCTTCAACTCCAGAGGGCACAGTTGCAGGCGCGGAGTCACCAATTCCCGCCGTTCCTGTGAGGGCTGTAGCACCAGCTTCTCGCAAGAAGATGCGATTTCCCAAGGAGTCTTCGTCGGAGTCGGTGGAGGCCACGTTTGATCTTGACAAGTTTGACTGGTAAGTTTATGAGTTTGTTCTTTCTTCTCTGTTTTCTTTTGTTGGCTTTCCCCTGGAGTTTTTCCCTTTCTCAATGTGAATTTGGTCTTGCAGTCAAGAGGCGTCGTCATCTTCTGGCGACATTGAATTTTTGAAGGAATCAGGAGTCGCGACCTCAAGGGCCAAGGTAGAGGTCGAGCGCGCTCCTTCTCCTCCTGCGGCGGCCCACTCCGGGCACAATTCTTCGAGTTCTCCTCATGGAGGGGAGCATCGAATAGTTTCTCGGATGACAGCTCAACAGACTTCTTCGGAGTCGCTAGAGGACCATGTGAGTATATCTTTCCTTCTTTTGTACTTTGGCAGTCAACACCTTCTGTTGCCCTTATCTGATTCCTTGATTGGTGCAACAGCTCCTTGTAAAAGAGGTCGCGCGAGTGGCGGAGCAGGTGATGGCGATCGGTCGTCAGCATGCGATGCTGGAGACGCGTCACCGCCTGGTCGAAAGTGAGTGCTTCCACGCTTGTTTCTTTCGTATTTTTTCTGTTCTGGTGTGTTTGACTGATAGCCAATTATTTTGACTGCCATGTAGCTGAGCATAACGTCCTACTGCGCAATGTCGCATCCTTGGAGAAGACACTGGCCGCAGCTGTCAAGGGGCGCGATGAGGCAATCGCGGCTCGTGATGATGCCCGAAAGCGAGAAGAGGATCTGCGCCTCTTTTGCGGCCAGGGAGAAGTTGTTCGAGGAGCAGCTATTCTCAGTCGCCCAGGCCCTCTCAGGTACCTTTACTGGTGAATTTTTGATTGATGCTTTCCTCTGCTTCTGGAGTTTTGCCGTTGGCACCAGAAATCTGATCCATGTTTTTTGGTGTAGATGCCGGCGACTTGAGTTTTGACCTGCAGGCCCTTCATCGTGATGACGCTCTGGCTGGCGCGGTATCCGCGGTCGAAGACCGGAGTGCCGTCGTCCAGAATACATTGTCCAAGGCCAAGGTCGCCCTTAGTCGCCTCCGAGAGGAGTTGATGCCAAAGGCGGAGCAGGTCGATAAAATGGACGAGCTGGTGGAGTCACTCGCCGGGGGTGTGCCTTCTACCTATAAGAACTCCCTCCGGGCGGCTAGTGCAACAATGTCACTTGCCATGGTGTAGGCCCACGGAGTAGAGATAGATCCCTCTGCGGTGTCGAAGACAATGCCTGTTGGCGCGCATGGTCAGCCGGTAGTTTTCGCCCCCTTTGCGACTGCCTGTGCCAAATACGGTCATTCTTTGATTAATACCATTGCCAAGTATTCGGAGGAGCTCCAACATGCGAAGAAGGCGGCGAAAGCTTCGGCTTTAGGGGCAGGTGGAAAATCAGTGGCGTCTGATACTGCCACGGATTTGATGAAGCCCCCGAAGGCGTCGAAGTCGAAGAAGCTAGCTGCTCCGTAGTTAGCTTTGTGTAGTAGATAACGAATTGTCCTTTTGCTCTAAGAACATGCCTGCTAGTGAGTGTGCTTGTGAATATTTTTATGCTTTTATCCTGAATGCATCTGCTATCCCTGCCTTTGTGTTAGTTTGGTCGCCTTATTTGCTTCTGTCTTGATCTGTGGTAGGGCACATCGAGTGGTCCCGTAGGGGGAGACCAGGATCCATCATCTCTTGATGAGACAGTGGCACCGCCTCGCTCCAGGGTAGAGGAGCTGTCTTTGCTGTCGCGACTTCGTGACCGCGTGAAGCAACTGGAGCGTGAGTTCCCCTGATCCGCGGTAAAGCAGATATGTGGAAATCAAAGGCGGAAAAAGCCGTCGCCCGCGAGCAATATCTGCTTGGCGAGGTGACGTAGCTGGGCGACCAGTTTAAGTGTTAGTTTGCTCGTCCTCATCTTTTCCTTTGTAGATAGTCGCAGTGGTACGTTGTACTCATGCTGTTGGTGCTGCTTCGTGTAGTTGTTAGCGCACACCGTCCGCAGGAGGAGAGGGATAGGATTGCTATCCGCCTTCATGGTCTCACCAAGGAGCAACTCCAAGAGAGTGGATACTTCTAGGTGGATCATGATCGTGCGACTGCATTGGCGACCCTGCAGGATCGCGCTTCGCGAGTGCTGCTCTTCCTAAAGAAGTCGCAGTCATGTTTGAAGAATATCTACCGGGCGATCTTCCCGTTGGATGACACGCCGTCAAGCCTATTGGCTCTCCTGGCCAAATTTCAAGATATGTCCGCGGTTCGCGAGTGCGTGAGGCAGTAGTTGGTGGCTAGTGCCAAGGCTGTCCTCTCGATGGTGCGATTGCACAGGCCTGACGTGGATGTCGTCGTCGTAGCTTCCGGTCTGCCAGCGCCGCTAGCCGGATCTTCTTGGAATATGGTGCCGCACTATCAAGTGGTGGACCGCCCAGCAGAGGAGATTGTCGACTTCTTCAAGGAGAAAACCAATGTTCTTCTGTTGCGGCAATAACTGGATTTTTATCCTGCACATAAGTGTATTTGTGTTGTAAAGTTCATTATATATTTGTATATAATTTATTGTTGAACACGTACAAATAGCTTTTGTAAGCATAAGGTGCGTTGCACTATGCGAGTCCTTTTCGTTAGCCTGGCCATCCCTTTTATCAACCTGCCAGGTGCGTTGCAGCTGGGTTGAATTTTAAGGGGTTTAATTGATGTGCCACTACTCAGGGTGTCGCGTTTATTAGTTCGAAGAACAAATGTGTGCAGGGTGGCATGGCCCCTGAGTACGATAGTAACAGAAGTGAAAAAGGAAAATAACAGAGTTTTGGGGCACTTAGCTTTTATTATTTGGAGGATAGTACGAGGTACAATGTGTGGCTAAGTAGCCTTGGATGGGTAGCCTTATTTGCGATGTAAAAGTAAAAACAGCTAGGGGTAGAAGCGTCGCAGTTGTGCGACGTTCCAAGGGTTGGAGTATGCGACTCCTGTTTCTAGGTCTCGAAGGCGATAGGCGCCGCCTGGGATTAATTCTATAACCAAGTATGATCCTTCCCAGGGGGACTCGAGCTTGAGATGCCCCTGCTGCTTCAGTCGCAGGACCAGGTCACCTTCGACGAAGGATCTGGGACGAAGCCTTCTACTGTGGTAGTTGCGCAGGTTCTGCTGGTAGATCATGGATCTTTCTGCGGCGATTTCTCTTACCTCGTCGAGGAGGTCGACGGAGTCTTCGAGTGCAAGTGATGACTCTTGCTCACTGTAAGCGACTATGCGCGGCGCCTTGTACCTTACTTCGACGGGTAGTACCGCTTCTGCCCCGTGCACCATAAAGAATGGCATGTAGCCTGTGGCGCTATTTGGAGAGTACGGATTGGAGCTCATCTGGCCAGCAACCCACAACTTGTTCGAGTGGTCGAAGGAGTCGCTTCTTGATGCCGCTGCAGATGAGCTCGTTTGCTTTTTCCACCTGACCGTTGGTCTGTGGATGCGCGACTGAGGCATAACTGATGTTGATCCCCAGGTTTTCGCAGAATTCTTGGAACTCCTTGGATGTGAAGTTCGTCCCGTTGTTAGTGATGATGCTATGCGGCACGCCGAAGCGGTAGACGATGGACTTGAAGAACTTGACCGCGCTGTGACCCGATTGCCTGGTTACCGGCATGGCTTCGATCCACTTGGTGAATTTGTCAACTGCAACCAAAACATAGACGTAGCCTCCTTGCGAGGATCTTGGAAGCTTGCCTACCATGTCAAGCCCCCATTGTGCAAAGGGCCAGGCCAATGGAATAGGCCGTAATTCTGCGCGTGGTGCGTGTGGTTTGTCCGCAAATCGCTGACAAGCGTTGCACTTTTGGACTATGTCCTTGGCGTCGCGCATGGCCGTGGGCCAGTAAAATCCAGCTCGTAGAGCTTTGGCAACAAGGGCGCGACTGCCGGCGTGGTGTCCGCAGGTTCCTTCATGTATGTCGAGGAGGACTGCTTTTCCATCGGCCAGGGAGACGCATCGTTGTAACACGCTTGTGATACTGCGTTTATATAGTTCGCCGTTATCTGCCTTGGAGCGTCGTGCGATGTGCCTTGCATCTGTCGGGTCGTCCGGTAAGCGCTTGCTGAGGAGATATGTAATGTACGGCTGCGTCCGGGATTGTTCTATCATCATGACGCTCATTGGCCCTTCGAGTCCTGTGTCTAGCTCCAAGTCATCGAGTGCCATTGGCTCATTGGGTGGCGTGGCCCCCGAGTCCATTGCTGCGCTTGTTTTCTTCTCTGCGGCCTTTGGCTTGATGGAGCGTTCGTAGATGCGCTCGAGAAATACCCCAGGTGGTATGGGGGCGCAGGTAGAGCCTATGTTGGCGAGTGCGTCCGCCTCCTCGTTGCTTTCGCGACCTACATGTCGCAACTCGCAACCATCGAAGTCTCCCTCGAGTGTATCGTAGAGGTCGCGGTTTGCGATCATGTTGTCATTGAGTGCGTCGCACTCGTGCATTGTTCGGTTGACGACCAGCTTGGAGTCGCCATATATGATGAGCCTCTTTGCGCCACACGCTTTTTCCATCCTCATCCCGTGCAACAGGGCCTCGTATTTAGCCTCGTTGTTTGAGGCTGTGAACTGCATTCGTAGGATGTATTTCAGCTTGTCTCCTTGAGGTGACGTCAGAATGACGCCTGCTCCTGCTCCGTCTTTCCGCTTGGATCCATCGAAGTGCATGGTCCAAAGGTAGGACATATCTGGCTTGTCCGGGAGTTGGTTTTCCATCCAACGCGCTTTTTGTATGTGATGTCTCGTGGAGACAGTTCGATTCCCCAGATCGCGACTCGTCCCGTGGCGTCGGGGTTATTGAGGATATGTCCCAATGGGGCGTCGCTGACTACCACGATTGGGTGTTCCTGGATGTAATGGCGCAGTCGCCGGGCGATCATGAAGACGCCGTACGCCAACTTCTAGTAGTGCGGGATCGCTGTTTTGTTGGCGTGAGGACCTCGCTGAGGTAGTATACCGGGTGTTGTACGCCGTGGACCTTGTTTTCCTCAGCCCGTTCGACGACGAGCACTGTACTAACTACTTGGTTAGTGGCGAAGATGTACAGCAGCAGTGGTTCCCTTTCTCGTGGAGTCACCAGTACCGGCGAGGTGGATAACAGGCGCTTGAGATCTTCGAATGCTTCTTGCGCTTCCTTGGTCCACTCGAATTTGTCAACTTTGTGGAGGAGCTGATAGAAGGGCAGGGCCTTTTCCCCCATTCGACTGATAAATCGGCTGAGGGTCGCGATTCGTCCAGCTAGTTGCTGGACGCCTCTTATGTTCTTTGGCTTCTCCATGGCCAGTATGGCCTTTATCTTTTTCGGGTCTTCCTCAATCCCTCTCGCGGAGATGAGATACCCGAGCAGCTGCCCAGATGGTACGCCGAAGGCGCATTTGTCCGGATTGAGCTTAATCCGGTAACGATCGAGGTTGGCGAATGTTTCGCGCAAGTCGTTGATTAGAGAGCCTTCCTCCTTGGTTTTGATTACTATGTCGTCGACATAGACTTGGATGTTGCGACCCAATTGCTCCTTGAGGCAAGCCTGCATGCACCGCTGGTAGGTGGCTCCCGCCTTTTTTAGCCCGAAGGCATTGTGTTGTAGCAGAACACACCGAAGGGCGTTGTAAACACGGTCTTCTCTTGGTCTTCCTCCTTCATTCGAATTTGGTTATAGCCTGAGTAGGCATCGAGGAAGCAGAGGCGCTCGCATCCAGCGGTGGAGTCGATGATTTGATCGATCCGTGGTAGCGGGAAGTGATCCTTTGGGCAGTGCTTGTTTAAAGAAGTGAAGTCCACGCACATCCGTATGATATCCGTGTCCTTTTTGGCACCAGCACCGTATTGGCGAGCCTAGTGCTTTCCTTGATCTCGCGTATGAATTTGGCCTCGAGGAGTCTGTTGATCTCCATGCCAACAGCCTGCGCTCGTGGCTCAGATAGTCGCCTGATTGTTTGTTTGACTGGCCTTGCGTCGGGGTTGATGTTGAGTGCGTGCTTGGCGAATTCCCTGGGAACTCCTGGCATGTCCGCAGGACACCAGGCGAAAATTTCCCAGTGCTCACGGAGGAATTCGACGAGCGCGAGTTCCTATGCGGGACTCAAGTTGTTGACGATGAGGGCCGTTTTGGCGGGATCTGTCGGATGGGCCTGCACCTTCTTTGTGTGCACGGATGAGTCGAAGGAGAGATCAGGTGAGCTTGGCCTGCTCAGGGGAGACATACTATTGTTTGTCGTTTCCTTCAATCACGCGAGCTCCTCCTGCATGCCAAAGGACTGGGAGATTCTGTTGAATTCCGTGTCGCAACTGTTGGATCGCTCAAAGCTTCCGTTGATCGTGATAATGCCATTGGGACCTGGCATTTTCATCTGCAGGTAGGCGTAGTGGGGTACTGCCATGAACCTAGCGAACGCGACGCGTCCGAGGATGCAGTGGTATTGTGAGGGCCCGTCGACGACCTCAAAGTCAATGCGCTCGCGCCTAAAGTTCTTCGGCGTGCCGAATATGACGTCGAGGTTGATTTTGCCTAGGGGGTATACGCCTTTCCCTAGGACGATGCCATGGAACCTTGTGTCCGATGCCTCCAAGCAAGTTAGAGGAATCCTCATTTCTCGCAGGGTACTCGCGAATATGAGGTTGATGCCGCTTCTGCCGTCCATGAAGACGCGACTGATGTCGAAACCTCCACTTTGCACCTCGAGTACGAGGGGGCAATGACCTGGGCGAGGTACTTGAGGCGGGTGGTCGCGTTTATCGAAGGTGATGCACGACTCACTGCCACTGAGGTACTCAGTGGTGGATGGTGGTGAGTGCGTGGCCAAGTTGACTTGGCGAGTGATAGCTTTCTGCACCCTATTGGAGGGGCGCCCCTTTTGGATCATCATGGTACCCATGGCCCGTGGGTACGGTTCTCCTCCGTGGTGCTGGTCCGGTGCAGCTCCGTTCGGGGGTGGCCTTGGTGGTGGTGGCGGTGCGCCATGTGCCACGGCGCCTGGAGCCGCCCTGTAGCCTCTTTCGACTGCGTTGCGGTTCATCCGAACCAATCCCTCGTGTAGCTTGAGGAACTCGCGGCAGTCTTTGAGGAGGTGGCTGGACTTTCTCTTGCCGTCATGCTTGTCGATGTAGAAGTGTACCGTGCATGGTCTGGACAGTTTCTCCTCGATGGAGGTCGCGGTTGCCTCGTCGCGAGTGCGGTGTTGCCACACTTGCGTGGTCTTCCCAGAGTCGCGGTATCCGCTGTTGCGGTTGTCGTCGCGTCTCTCGGCGTAGCCGGCTGCGACCATATTAACATCGTCACGGTCGTCGTAGATGTGCATGCGGCGTTTGCCTCGGCGGTCGCGTCTGCGTTCGAGCTCTGCCTCCTTGTCAGAGTGAGCGCGGTTCTTCACTGAATCTTCTCCATCAGCCCATCGATTCGCGATCTCCATTAGGTGGTCGCTAGTCTGGGGCTTTGAGCAGCCCAGCTCCTCCCTGAGCTCTAAACGGCAAACGCCATCGTTGAATGCATCAATCGCGCGGTCCTCTGAATTTTTTTCCGTGGAATTCTTGATGATGGACCACCTTCGGATGTATGAGCGCAGTGATTCGCCAGATTTTTGCTGGCAACATCTCAGTTCCTCGATTGATGCGGGCCGTTTGTACGTGCCTTTAAAGTTGCGCACGAAGCTATAGACCAGCTCATCCTAGCTGCGAATGGATCCGCGTGGGAGGCTATTGAGCCATGCTCGGGCGGCGCCCTGCAGCTGTAGCTGCAAACATTGCATGGCAGTACGTCGACTGCCTCCGTGGAGTCTGACGGAGGAGATGTGGTCCTCTAGCCAGATTTTAGGGTCTTGTAGGCCGTCGAACTTCGGGTTTTCCGACGGAAGTTAAAACCCATTAGGCATTCGTTTCTTCCTAATGGATCTGCTGAAGCATCTAGCGCCGCAGAGCTCCCTGTCTTCCTCCTCTGAGTCAGTCGACCGGGCACGTCGTGCTCTTGATTTGTCGATCTTACGTTGTGTGAGGTCGTTGCGCGCGTCGTAGTCGCGATCGTGTCGCTGCGAACGACGGCGTCGAGACAGGTCGTGACTGTCATCGCTAGACGAGGGCGAGGAGTAGTGTTTTGCTAGAGTTTTCCCCTTTTTGGGGTCTGCTACTGGCCGCTTGTCGAGGGCGGCCTCGATTAGCCCTAAACCCGCGATCATAGATCGGTACATCGTAGTTCGGGGATCTCCAGCCGGTGGCAGGTTGTTGAGGAGGTACATGGTGGCTGCCGTGACCGCGGCCTGCGGCGTTCTGGGGACCACATTGCCTCTCGTGTCGACTGTCATAGAGCTGAAGTCGAGGACTTTCACGGCGTCTATGCACTCTTGTTCGGTGAGGTGAGCCATTCGCGACTGCCTCTTCTTGGCGACGTACTCGTTTCCTCGTGAGGAGGATCCTCCATAGGAGGAGAGCCCAGCACGACGAAGGCTCGATTCGTCCGCCGCCCTTTTACGCGCCTCTAGCTGCGCGATTGCTTCTTTTTGGCGCTTGAATTCCTCTTTCAGGAGCCAGTGGTAGCCCATTAATAATTCCTGTGGGGACCCAAAGGGCAGAGGCACACCTTGTAGGGCTTTGCGGCAGCGCTCCCACTCTTGCTCGTTGAGCCTGATTACGATGCGTTCGCCGGTTTGCTCATTGATTATGCTGGGAGGTTCGACTGCTCCACTGTTGGCACCGTTACCACCGTTGCCACCGTTGCCGACGTTGGGTGGATCGGTGCCATTGCCGGTGTTGACAATGCCGCGATTGGTGGAGGTGTCGCCTGCGTTGATGGCGGCGCACATGAAGTGATTGGGGAAGCTGTTGCTTCCGCAACTTCCAGATTCGGAACCGCAGGTTCCATCTTCTGTGGCCAGATCGCTCAGATCGGAGTCGCGGCTGCTATCGCTGATCGTGTTCCCGACTGCCACCGGAGTATTGAGCTCACTGAGGGTGCCGATCGAAGGAGGGAACGATGATGCCGGGGCAATCGCCGGTGTTGTCGGTTGATCAGGCAGGCGAAGCGTGCCCATCTGACCAACTTGGAAGCGGAAGCTCGCAATCGCCAAGCTGATTCCGTCTCCCACGGACTCGAAAGCCGGGCGGGTGGCCGGTGTGTGGACGGTGAAGTCGAAGGCGCCGAAGAGCCAGCGAATCTCCGCTGTTGCGGAGTTGTAGATCGCAGTTGATGGGGCCGAAGAAGCCGCAACATCAGCACTCCCGATTCCCACCGACGGTGCCAATTGACGAGGGTTTAACTCATCAATGCCCATTGTTATGGACTTGGGTTTTGGAGAAGGAGGGAGTGCTGGAGACATCTATCGGCTAGCAAACAAGCACACAGGGGACAAAGGATTTACCCAGGTTTAGGCCTCGTAGAGGTCCCTACTCCTGCTTGTCTGCTCATGGAATTATCGAGAGAGTCGAAAGTTATAATGGTGCGCAGATGCAATTTGGCAAGAGTTGTGGAAACTAGGGTTGTGTCTGTCTTCCTCGCCGCCCCCTACTAGCCTTTATATAGATAGGCTAGGTCTCAGGTAGCAGGTCGAGTCGGTTACAAGTTAGGGTTTTCCCCTTCAACCTTTCTATGTTTAGCTTCTTCTTGTCTCTCAAGCAATCGAGAGTCCGCAGATCACTCGAATCCTTTCGTCTGGGCCTTGGCGACACCGTGGGCCTATCGTATTTATACCGTATATACCAAGCTCGAGTACCTGCAGGGTATACCCATGTCACCCACCGAGCCGCTAGGGCTAACTCTCGCCGGCGACAGGTCCGTCGTTGACGACGACCCTCAGCCGTAGATCTCACTTCTAATTCTATGATCCACAACGCGCGTACTGTTTCGCGTGTTAAGAGCCACTGACAAGCGGAACCCCCTGTCAGCTGAGCCCCGCGCCGCGGAGCGCCACTGGGCCGGCCCATGTTCATTCCCGCGCTAGCCCAACCGTTCAAAATTGGATTTTTCTTTTTAATTTAAATCTTAGTTCTGTCCCCTAGTTTGAAAATCAATTCAAAGAGATTTATAAATCCAAATTGCATGAAACCAATTTTTCTAGAAAGGTATTGAAAATATCTATCCAAGCCCATTTGATTTGATTCAAGTAGAGTTATAGATCTCTCCTAGTAAAAATAACAAAACAGAGGTATTTGCAACTTGCAACATTTTTATAAAATCAACCAAGATAGGTTTTGAGTTGATTCCAACTCTCAAAATTCACATTCCTTCATCTTAATATGTAATAATATTAATGTTTAGCTGCAGTGACTTTGGACTAGTACCAAAATAGTGCTATATAGGCATTTCTAGTCACTTTAAATCATTAAATAATAAACTTAAACCAAAGTAAAATTGATCCAACCTTTAAATCCCGTTCCCACATGTTAGAATATGTGGTGATGACATGTGTCAACATGATCCCATATTTTAAGTGGTGAATATTAAATCTTAGTCAATTTTTCAATGAGTAGAAATTACTTTTCTAAATTAAAAAGAATGAAACTAGTGAATTAAACTTGTTATGCTTGTGATGATAATAGATCATCAAATGTGTGTCTTAGAATGCTATTTAGCCTAGTTAAGTATTGTTTGGTGATTGTGTACTCTGTATGTATTTATAGACGATAGTACCGACCAAGTCTACGAGGAGGAGGAGTTCTACCAAAAATAAGAAGAAGAAAACTTCAACCACTGCAACAACGAAGGCAAGCCACCATGAACAATGCAAGCTAACACTTGCAAGTATAATGCTTAGCAAGCTAGGATTAAACTAGATGGTTTAGCAAAGATGCTTGAGGCATGCTTTGGTCACACTACTTTGACTATTAGTATCCCAAGTCTTATTTACCAGCTTTACTTCCTTTACTTTACACAAATTTCTTTACTTGTTTTGAGGGTAGCATAAAAAGTATAAAACTTGACCTATTTAGAAACCCTTTAGATGTCATTCTACGGCATACGATTGAACCCATCTTTTCCACCTTAGTGAACACCCTTAACTTAAGTTTAGAGTAGATCAAAAACTTGAGTCACTTTAGATGGAAACACTTGGTGAAAATAAATTATCAAAACCTTGGAATGATGAGTCATTCTATTGAGATGTTTTGACATGTTTTGAGAAACAAAAATGGTTTATGATGGTGAAAATGTTGAGGCATGAGCCTTAACCCTTTTATAAAACTGATGGTTGGATTCGTATGCGATACCATTCCAAATTTACCGTACAACCACACTACCTGAATTGGGTAAGGCTTAGCTGGAAATTTATATGCATTAGTATTAGTTCCCTCGCGGGAGAGGTTTGAGCTGAGGCTACCTCTCAATGTTGTCCACCTATGCAGTGCCCAAGATGACTGATGGTCATGGTTGGGAGGCCATGCTCATAGGAGAGGTGCTTATACTAGGGTTTGTAAAGGGAAGGTTATGTTTGATTATCTGCATACTAAGTATGATGATTCAGGGTTATCCCTGACAGATGTATCGAATCTTGTGGTGAAAGTGTACCACCTCTGCAGAGTGTCAAACTATTCGAATAGCTGCGTTCGCGGTTATGGATAGTTGGAATGGACATACTGTTTCGTTGTCAAATGTTTTCCAAACAACTTATGAAATGAATGATGAATTTTGACTTGACCACAGCAGGGTTGTGTTTATGACAATAGCTTCCCAACTTAAGTGATTCTAGAACTTTATCTTATCTTTCTTTGCTTCAGAACTCAGGTTAGGTTTCAAACTTAACTTTATAGTTAAACTTAGATTTATCACCTTAACTTAGAACTATATTACTTGTTAGAGGTAGTTTGCGAGTACTTAAAGAGTACTCATGGCTTTTGTCCTTGGCTATTCGCATGGCCAGACTATGAAGGAGACTATCAAGAGGATGGCCAACAGGACGGCTATGATAACTAGGACTATCTTCCTTCGTCATCATTGCATGTGCCCCTGAAGATGGACCCCACCGCGACGCTTATCTTTTATTTCCGCTGCTTGTTGTATTAAGACTGGATGATGAGATCCTTATTTGTGTAAGACCTTATGTATGGTTTGTAATGGATGATGTACTGTGATATCCAATCCGTTATGTCTCGCAAAAATGGTAATCCTTGGATTGCGAGGTATGGCATAACGGGCATCTGGGATTAAAAATCCAGGTGTTGACACCATGCCACGGGAGAAATCCCTTAATAGCGTAGTAATTCGATTGATGTTGATTTCTGTCTGCTCTGGTTATGAGGATGATGTGTGCAGCGGTTGCTGGCTATTCGTCCATATATGGAGCTCCTCCCACATACATACACTTTATGAGAATATTCGTTATAATAATCTTGATTGCTTAGTCTAAATTACTAGAGGTGTAACCACTATTCCCCGAGAACGCTTTTTTCCCTATTGTAGTTCCAAAGTTCTATTACACACACGATTCTTACTTTCTGCATTAAGTTTTGTTTTACTTTAAATTACTTTGATCAAATGAAAACCCAAAAACAAATCTACTTTTCTTGCATCTTAAAGTTATTTCTTAAGTACTTTGTTTAGTTGTAGTTAAAAGTATTTTAGTCTTTTGCCTACAGCTCCCTATGGGATCGATATATTTATTTTGAAACTAGCTACAAACGATCTGTGCACTTGCAGTCATCAAGCTATTTTCTGGTGCCATTGCCGGGGAGCTTAGCGCTATAAGTCATTTTACCTTTAGTTATTTACTTTCATTGTACTAATTTTTACATAAGTTGTAGGACCGCAAGAATGGACAACACTCAACATTTAAACCAGCTTCAGGAACTAAGGAAATGGGTTCACCCATGGACGCTTTTATAGCTGTCAATAAAAGCATAAATCCAGATGGAATCGAGATCCACCCTTTATTATTTGAATTATTGCATTCTAAGAAATTTGTAGGAACCAATGAAAAAAGTTCATATGGACACTTACATCAGTTTTGTTTAAGCATCGTGAAGCCTTTGGATATACATTGTATTAAAGGAATAGATAAATCTATCATAAAGATTACCATGCTTGATGATGGTGAACCAGTAGTAGATACACAAACAAGGCTTAATTTGAAGATGAAGGAAGTAGTAAGAAAAGAGGTTATATGCTTACTAGATGTTGACATAATATATCCTATTTCTGACAATAAGTGGGTTAGCCCAGCTCATTGCATATGAACATAAGGTGGTCTTGATGCTCCTATGAATGAGGATGGTGAGCTAGTTCCTATAAGGCCCATTGCAGGATATCGTATGTGCATTGATTTTAGGAAGCTAAACCGTGACACACAGAAAAATCATAAACCCTGTACCATTCATGGATAAAATTTTAGATAGACTTAGTAATAATTCTTACTTTTGTTTTATTTATGGTTATTCTGGATATTCTCAAATTGCCATACAACTAGAATATCAAGAGAAAACAACTTTCACTTGTCCTTACGACACATATGCTTATAGATTAATTATGTTTGGCTTATGCAATGCATCAACAACTTTTTAGGAATGTGTTCTAAAGATTTTTGATGATTTTGTTGAGAAGACTATGGAAGTTCTAACAAAAGATTTTGTTGTTTGTGGAACAAAAATTGATAATTGCCTCTGTAATCTAACCAAAGTCTTGGAGAGATGCAGGCAATCAAACTTGGTTTTGAATTGGGAACATGACTGCATTGCAAGTTTTGATAACCTTAAGAATAAACTAGTTTCAGAAACTATCATGCAACCTCCAAAACGGGATGAACCTTTTGAAATCATGTGTGATGCTAGTGACTATGCTTTAGGGGCTGTGTTGGGACATCGAGATGGAAAGAATTTGAATGTTATTTATTACGCTAAAAGACCTCTTAATAAGATTCAGAAGAATTATGATACTACAAAAAAAGAGTTTCTAGCTATATTTTTTTGTTGCGACAAATTTAGATCTTACATCATTAATTCTATGGTAATAATAGATACGGATCACCAAGCTTTGCGTCACCTCCTTGTGAAAAATAATGCTAAGCCTAGGTTGATTAGGTGGGTTCTATTACTACAAGAATACGATTTGCAAATAGTAGATAGGAGGGGTAAAGATAATCCGGTAGCATATCATCTCTTTGGGATGGAGGGAATAATCAATAACCCCGTACATATTAATGAATCATTTCTGGGAGAATTTTAGCAAATGTTGAATTTGTTGATCCATGGTATGCAGATTATGCTAACTATCTAGCAAGAAAATTTATACCTCCTGGTATGTCAAGAAATCAAAGAATAAAATTCTTTAATGATCTTAAATATTACTTTTGGGAAGATCCGTATCTATATCGTTATGGACTTGACGGAATGATTCGGAAGTGTGTTCCTAACCATGAAATGAATGCGATATTGAAGGCTTGTCATGACAGTCCATATGGAGGGCATCATGCAGGTAAGAGAACTGCTGCAAAGGTACTTCAATCCGGATTCTATTGGCCCACCTTGCTCAAGGATGCACATAGGTATGTGGAATACTGCGATGCTTGCCAAAGAAGAGGTAATATAGGTAGGAGACAAGAAATGACAATGAATTATAGTTTCATAATTGAACCCTTTGATGTATGGGGAATGGATTACATGGGACCATTTATAGAGTCAAATGGTTATACTCATATTCTTGTTGTTGTTTACTATGTTACTAAATGGGTTGAAGCTATCCCAACAAATCATGCGGATGCAGCTACCTCAGTGAAGATGATCAAGGATGTCATATTCCCCAGGTTTGGAGTTCCTAGATTTTTAATTACTAACGGTGCTTCTCATTTTATGAAAGGAACTTTTAGGAAAATCCTCAGCAACTATGGAGTAACTCACCGTGTTGCTTCACAATATCATCCCCAAACAATTGGTCAAGTGGAACTCTCTAATAGTGAATTGAAGACCATACTCGAGAAGATGGTGGACAAATCAAGAAAAGAATGGTCATACAAGTTAAATGACACTCTATGGGCATATCGTACTGTGTTTAATAATCCAATGGGTATGACACCTTATAAGATGGTGTACACCTTATACGCCATGCCATTTACCTTTATAATTGGAACACAAAGCTTTTTGGGCAATCAAGAACCTAATTATGATCTCAAAGAAGCAGGGGAGAAGCGTTTATTAGATATTCATGCTTTAGATGTGTTCATAAGTGAAGCCTATGAAAATGCTAGGTTATTTAAGGAAAAAGTGAAAAGATGGCATGATAGAAAAATAGAGAATAAGATTTTTAAAAGTGGAGATAAAGTGGTCCTCTATAATTCTTGTCTTAAGTTGTTTCCAGGAAAGCTCAGATCGAAGTGGGAAGGCCCATATATAGTTGAAGAAGCCTATTCATCAGGAGCAGTGATGCTCCAAGGAAAAACACCCTCTCTTGCATGGGTGGTAAATGGAAAATGCTTGAAGCATTATCGAGTAAGAGAAGATATAAGTGCAGTCACCATAGAGGTAATCATCCCTGAAGAAGTGATTAAACAAAAGTATACAAGGAATGGCAACTACAAGAAGAACGAGTTCGATACGGAATGAACAAAACCATGGTCAAGCTATTGACCATAAAAGAGCACTTCATGGGAGGAAACCCATGCGAAATTAAGGTTTGAGTATTTTTTCTTAATTTTCAGTTAAAGTTTTATTTGAATATTGTGTTAAAAATGAAAACATTTGATGCTCTAGCAAAGAAGAAGGAAGATTGATAAAGCCAAAATTGGTCGAAAATCTAACCTGACAGTTTTCTGTCAAAACTTGATATTTCGTTAAGTTTTAGATTAATAAAGAATCCTCGGAGAAGTATAATTTTTTTGGTGGACACAGAAGGTTTAATGACCAACTATATAGCGGGAATAAAAATTCTGGCCATATAGTTGCGGTCGTATAGTTGTTGCGACATCATCCCTTCCATCCACAAAAGGTACTGAGAGTTTAACAACCAACTATATGACCAGAATGAAAAATTCTCCCTGTATAGTTACAGTTGTATAGTTATCGACCCATCTCCAAAAAAATTATTCAGAATACATAGAGTTTAATGACCAACTATACGGCGGGAGTAAAAATTCCCACCCGTATAGTTCCGGCCGTATAGTCGGTTCCACCGTAGATGTAAATCTATAGTCGGTTCATAACTATACGACGAGAGCTATATGGGTCGCGCCCGTATAGTTGCTCGTTATGAAAGGCAGCTAGGGTTTTTGACCCCTTGATAGCTGTGAGATTCGGCACATTTTTTATGGTTTTTATTGATGGTTTTCTTCCAGATTTGATCATTTTCTGGCTTTACCTAACGCTAATACTTTGGTAGAAAAGAAAACTTGGATTTTAATGTGTGTTTCAGGTTCTGGAAGTCAACGGAAGGGTTTAACTAAAGAAATACAATATTCTGGAGAAAACAAGCAAGTCCCAATTTCGAAGCACGCGAGGGGAGCTCACAGACGGTTTAACGACCAACTATACATCGGGAATGACCATATGGTTCCTGCCATATAGCTGCCGCTGCCTCTGTCTTGTCAAAAGCGACAACTTCCATGAACGGAAGGGGGATGAAAACATAACACAACACCCGCCACACCATCTAGAAGGGAGAAAGAAGGGATCCGAAGAAGAAGGAGAAGAAGTTCTTCATATCGCTCCATGATCTTCGATATCCTAACCACTACACCTCCATAGCCACTACTTGTACTTGAGAGAGAGGGGTCTCCACCCTGCAATACTAGGGTTTGAGATTGTTTCTGCCCATCTTGAATTGTGTTGGATATTTTTCTATTCTTATTGTGGATCTCCATGGTAATACCAAGACGAATTCCCTTTATTTGATTATATTGATGATCCGTTCTTCTCTCATGTGTGAGTAATTCCCATTGGCATGGGAGATGTAGGGGATTGGTGAGATGTGATGTGCCTTCATATATTTTCCATTAGTATTGTGATTGATTCTAATTACTATGTTATGTGTGCTTGACTATTTGTGGGATGCTTAATGCTTGTTGTCCAATTAAGGGCCGAGACAACATGATACCTTGTTCTGCACAGATAAGATCTTGCTCTCTAGTGGACCGACGACCCCTGGGTGACACAGGGATTTCAATGGAAACCTAGTTGACTCGAGGATAATGAGTAACCACTGTGCTTATTGCATTAGTCCGATCCAAGGAGCTTAATCGCTAAGCAAACTGAAGGTTCTTAATCGTCTAGTGTCTGACCATGGTTTTGGTAGCAGGCTAGTAGGATTATTGAAGTTGGGATGAAATCTACCAAGAGGAGTTCCGGCTAATTATGGGTTGCTCGCCTACACATATATCTATAAGATTATAATTGTTACATTCATGCTCGTCCACGTGACACATTCACTATCACCATGAACTGAATTTCCCCGTGCCTTCTTTCACCATCTGCACAAACCAACAAACAAAGTTGTTCTTTACTTGCAGTCAATTCACTTGCAGATTACAATTTAGTTCTATTTAAATTTATCTCATTTAATCAAAACCCCATTCTTATTTCAACGCTTGCAGTCAATTCACTTGACGGCCTGTGACAACTTCGGGTGTGATAGAGACTTCACCAATAAACACTTACCTTTGGGCTCCCTGTGGGATCGATATCTAAACTTCAAAACTAGCTACAAACGATATGTGCACTTGCAGACATCAAGCCTCCTTTTAAAGATGATCACATCTAACCTTTTTAATTAAGTTTTCGTAGAGCTACAGCCTACAGCCTCGAAAAATCCTCGCCATCCCTATACAAGCCCTCTAACAACATATGTGCAGCGAAGCCATGCAGCCCTGATGACCCACAAGTATAGGGGGTGTATCGCAGTATTTTCGATAAGAGTGTCGAACCCAACGAGGAGCAGAAGGTGTTGACGAGTGTCTTGGATCAGTAATTCTCTGTAAATACTTAGCAAACGGATTTTTAGGGGTTTTTGATAATGCAAATAAATAAAGTGCGAGTAAATAAAAGACAATAATAATTGTAGCGAGTGACCCAATCATTTATTTAGCAAAGGACAAGCCGGTTTTATTACTTAAGATGACCAAATGTTCTCAAGGACACATCGGAATATCGTCAAGTGATTTTTCTTTATATAGTTGATTAATCTTCTTTTGTTAGATAAGTGTTGTGTGGGTAAACATGTGTTAATGTACTGACCTTCCTAGGACTAATACATACTTGTGATTATACCCCTTGCAAGCATCCGCAAGTACAAGAAAGTAATTAAGATATAAACATAACCACAACTTTAAACTCTGAGATCCTACACTCCCTTGTGCAAAGGTTTCCTAACGGGGTTTAGGTTTCTGTCACTCCGGCAACCCCTACGATTAGAAGCCAAATACACAATGCATTCCCCTAGGCCCATAAAGGTGAAGTATCATGTAGTCGACGTTCACATGACACCACTAGAAGAATAACACCACAACTTAATTATTGAACCATTGACTCTTTCTCAACACAATTCCACTACTAACAACATGACTTCTCCCATGTCCTCAAGAACTAAACGACGTACTCACAAGACATCATATGCATCAAGATCAGAGATGAAAGAATGATAAGTAACAAACTGAACATGAACAATAATTAAATGGTTCTACTCAATAGCATCAACTACAAGAAGTAATCAATACCGAGAAAGTTTCCCCTAAGAACTATGCAAGATTCAACCCAATTGTTAAAGCGGTATGGAGTGGTGATGATGGTGCTGGTGGAGATGACGATGATGAAGTCTAGCTTGATGACGGTGTTGATGGCCACGATCTCCCCTCTCCGGGAAGGAATTTCCCCAGTAGATTTCTGCCCGCCGGAGAGCTCTTTCTCTCTCTGTAGTTTCCGCCTCGTAGAGGCGGCGGAATATTTCTGTGGTCGCTCCCCGAGTCTTAGGGTTTAAGGAGGATTATATACACCAAAGAGCAGAGCCAGAGGTGGGCCAGGGTGGCCACACTACCTGGTGGCACAACGTAGGGTGGCCTGCGCCAGGGGGTGGTGTGGGCCCCCTGTGGCCCATCTCCGCTCCCCCTTCTGGCTTCTTCGTTTTCTGGAAAAATTGGATTTTCCGTATATTTTCTAGGATTTTCTGATCTTCGTGAATTTTGCCTCCAAATTGTGCCTTTTCCATCAGAACCCTGACTCCATCGGTCCATCCTCCAAAAGTCATCAACCATGCAAAAACAGATGAAATAACATAAGTATCATCTCTTAATATGAAATATATCAATGAATAACAGTAAATTATGATATAGAATAATTATGCAAAATGGACGTATCAACTCCCCCAAGCTTAGACTTTGCTTGTCCCCAAGCAAAAACTGAGCTCAATAAACATGACCTCGGGTTTATGGAGTGAAGTGTCGATAAAAGAATACAGACAAGAAGCATCACATTCATCAATACACAAATCATAATAGAAGACAACTCACTATTATATAACTTAACTTGCAATAGGTAAAGGAAACACAATAAAGATACACAAAGTAAATCATAATTGGTAATGGCAAACGTTGTTCTTGGTCAAAGGATAGTTAACAATTTGCAGGAGTTCAAACATAATGGGGTTTTCAATGATAGCTTTCAAAGTAATATTCACTAAGATAAAAGAAATGTGCAAAACAAGGAACATAAGAAACATGATTGAATAAATCATCATATGAATGAATGAAACACAACAACTCAAAATACTTGCTGAGATAGAAAGGAATAGGTTTACTGACTCAACTGAAAAGTAAAAGATAGGCCGTTCACAGAGGGAAGCAGGGATTTCAAGTATCATAAAGAGCTTCCAAAAATTATTGTACTTACTAGCTTTCAGCTCTCATTGCCCCTATCATAAGCATCTTGAGGTGATTAAGGTTAAAGTGAACAAATATGAGGATATGCTTGACAAGTTATAAGTTGAAAATCTCATGCCCCGTGTTTACGAGTACCAGACCTCATGCTACTCAACTTTAGTCACGAGTAAGTTCTTGTCATTGTAAGTACCTGTGTATCATGGAGAACCGTCAACGGGGTACCCCTTGCCCGATGATACGGGAGCTTTCCCATATCAAAATGACAAGGCAAGTAGACAAGGAGCATCTTAGTGATCTTTTTATTTGCTATTTGCATAGGTTTTTATTGAAGATGCTTCACAGATTGCTCACTATGGTTATGCTGCAAGTTTCCACCATGATTAGGCATGGCCTAGGCTAGCCACCCAGGCATTGCTCTAACACATATACAAACTCCATGAGCTCACAAGCTCCCCTTTTATTTCACACCGCCGGGATCCATAAGCAAAAGAATCATGATATAAAATAAATAAAGCACAATGTTGAAAGCATTCCTCATGGTAACATGGTTCTGCTAAATCACAACTTATAAAGCGCAAGCATATACGCAACATAGATGGGCACAATGGTTCAAGTTTATTAAGTGCAAGAAAGTAAAGTGTGCCATCAAGTTTGTGAGAGCTTTAATCACTATTTTCACATAACAAGTTTAATTTGGAAGGTACATAAAAACATGAATTTACTTGGAAAAGCAATAATGCTAATAGGTAGGTATGGTGGACACAATGGCATATGTTTTGGTTTAAGGATTGGATGCACGAGAAGCATTCCCTCTCAATACAGGTTTAGGCTAGCAAGGCTGGGTAGCAAGCATAAGAGTTGAAGGAAACAAACAAACATACAAGTGATAAAAACAAACATACAATCTTCCTTGGAAGAACAAAAGATCTTAACCAGAGAATACTAAGCTTATGAGCCAATCAAGAAAGAAAGATGATGAAATTATATTTCTTAAGAGTAATTTTCTATTTTTCATTCAATTCTCAGATAGTGTTGCTACTTGATGGCTCAGTGTCGGCGCTAGAAAAATGCTGGTGCGGTGTTGATGTAGAGCTCGTTGGGAACCCCAAGAGGAAGGTATGATGAGCACAGCAGCAAGTTTCCCTCAGTTATGAAACCAAGGTTTAATCAAACCAGTAGGAGCAAGGAAACACCCCAAAGGTGTTACTAGCTGAGCCTTGGCAGGGCGCACTACTGGTGCTAGTAGCAACGCGGAGACCTGCACAACACAACCACAACACTTTGTCCACAACTTGCGATGAGGTTGTCAATCTCACCCTGTTTTGCTGAAAACAAAGGATTAAACGTATCGAATGGAAAGAAGCAATAGTTTGCAGAAAGTAAACACAAAATAGTAAACAATTTGTAGATTGTATGTAAAAGAAAGGACCAGGATCCATAATTCACTAGAGGTGGCTCTCCTTAAGATAGATAACATGCTGGGTGAACAAATTACAGCGGGGCAATTGACAAACATCAAGAAAGCAATACATGCATATACTAATCATCTTGACTCCTTTGAGACTTGATTGGGAATTACAACATTATACATAGACCGCCATCCAACTGCATCTATGACTAATAATCCACCTTCAGGTTATCATCCGAACCCCCTCCAGTATTAAGTTGCAAGCAACAAATTATTGCTTTACGAACTGCATGTAAAGTAAACAATAAAATTGTTCTATGAACAAAGGATTGTTGTTTTGTCCCTAGTAGCAACAACACATCTAGTACCTTAGAGATTTATGTCACTTCCCCTGATTACCAGAGGCATGAACCCATTATTGAGCATAAATACTAACTCTTGGAGTTGCTAGCATCTACTTGGCCAAGATAGCTACTAACAACGGAAAGCATGCAAGATCACAAATAACAAAGACATGATAGAATCAATAATCAATCTAAAATAGCATCTTGATATCCATCGGATCCCCGCAAACACAACATGCAGAATTACAAATAGATGATCTTGATCATGAACGGAGCTCACAAGATCTAGACATGAAAGCACAAAGGAGGAGAACCAGCCATCTAGCTACTACATGGATTCGTAGTCCAAGGATGAACTACTCACGCATCACACCGGAGGCTTGCATGGTGATGAAGAAGGCCTCCAGGGCGAATTCCCCCCTCCGGCAGGGTGCCGCGAAGAGCTTTAGATCCCTCCCGATCTAGGGATGGAGATGACGGCGGCTACAGACTCTTCCGTGGATTTTTGATCGGGAGCTTAGTGTTTTCGTCCCTGAGGGAATCTTATAGGCGGAAGGAGAGGCCGAGGGGGTGCTGGGGTCGGCCAGACCACCCCCTGGCACGGGACAGGCCTAGCCGCGCGGCCAGGTGGTGTGGCCAGCCCCCAACCCTTCTCCGTCTCGTATTCTGGCATCTGATGACTTCCGGAAAAATAGGCACTTTGGCTTTTGTCCCGTCCAATTCCGAGAATATTCATTTTCTGACTTTCCTGGAACCAAAAACAACAGAAAACAGGCAGCTGGCACTGTGGCTCTTGTTAATAGGTTAGTCCAAGAAATCATATGAAAGTACTCCAAAGTGTGGACCAAACACAAGAAAGTGGATAAAACCAAGCATGGAATATCAAAAATTATAGATACATTTGCAATGTATCAACATCCCCAAGCTTAACTCCTGCTCGTCCTCGAGTAGGTAAGTGATAGAAAGAAAGAATAATTTTTGAGGTGACATGCACCATCAAAGACTTGATCAAAGTATTTGTAAAACATTCAAAGCTGGGATCATAGTACTTCAATCATAACATGAAAGACAAAGTTCTAGCAATAAGACAAAGAAACTATGATTCAACATGAAAAGGCACAAACAAAAGATTCATGAATAAAAATGCTTTGCAAGACATTTGTTTGTTTCACATAAAGAAATATAGCATAATAGTATTCAGCTTGTCCCTCATAGAGTAGCAAATATAAATGCATAGGACACCTTCAAAGTTCATAAGAGTGACTAGATACAAATAGTTTAAAACAAGCAATATTAAGTTATGCATCAAACAACTAGTCTTGGGACAATGCACATAGAACTAAGAATGGCCACTATGCTCTCAAAGTAGGTGCATAAAGATAGAAGGTGGAGACTCAATATAATGGTGGAAGAAAGGCCTTCATAGAAGGAAGTAGGGATTCAAGTCTCATAAAGAGCTTCCAGAAATTATGGTACTTATAGCTTTCAGCTCTCATTGCCCGTATAATTAGCATCTTGAAGGTGATTAAGGTTAAGGTGACACAACTAAGAGGATATGCCTGACAAGTTATAAACCGAAATCTCATGCCCCTTACTTATGAAGACCGAACCTCATGCTACTCAACTTTAGTCACAAGTAAGCTCTTGTCATTGTAAGTACATATGTATCATAAAGAACCGCCAACGGGGTACCCCTTGCACATGATACAAGAGCTATCCCATAATCAAAATGACGAGGCAAGCATACAATGAGCATCTCGGCGATCTTTTTATTTGCTATTTGCATAGGTTTTTAGTGAGGATGCTTCAAAGAGTGCTCATTACGGTGATGCTACAAGTTTCCACCATGATTAGGCATGGCTTAGGCTAGTGGCCCAGGCGTTTCTCTAACACACATACAAACTCCATGATCTTACAAGTTCCACTTTTATTTCACACCGCTGGGATCCGTAAGAAAAAGAACATGATATCAACGGGGTACAAAGTACAAGTGCAATGTTGAAAGCGTTCCCCATGATACATGGTTCTGCTAATTTCAACTTATAAAGAGAAAACATATATGCAACAGATAAGGACCCAATGGTTCAAGTTTATTAAGGGCAAGAAAAGTAAAGTGTGCCATCAAGCTCGTGAGAGCTTTAATCACTAGTTTTCTCATAACAAGTTTAATTTGGAAGATAGACAAAAGCATGAATATACTTGTAATAGAATAAGCTAGTAGGTAGGTATGGTGGACTCTTTGGAATAACTTGGTTTAGGGAGTAGGATGCATGAGTGGAACTCATACTTGGTTGTGGAGGCTAGCAAAAGAATAGGAGCGACAAACTAAGAGAGCAATAATGGCCATAATCATGCAGAGTGACAAAACATCATTGATCAAAGCATAAAGTGATACTACAAGTTGAAAACTAAAGGATCATAAAGGCTATGGTGACATGAGATAGTCATAACATGGTGTGAGCATGTGCCAAGTGAACCCAAATAAAGCATCAAAGGAGAATACCATTATACTATGCTTTAATATGCTAAAACAACGCATGATTCATCCAAGGCACATTAAGCAATCTCAATTGTTTATAACAAGTCATGTTACAACAAAGAATACTAAGAATAAAGCCAAAACAATATCAAGCATGGCATGACAGAGCATAGGCCACAGTCAAAAACGAGCTCTTTTTACCACATAAGTATGAGCTTTCCTACTCTTTTCCAAACCAAACCAAACTATTTGCAAACCAATGTATGAAAGAGGGGGTCCAACCAATTTATTCATAAAACTAAGAAAACAAAGCAAACGAAAAACCAAAATGAAAAAGAAAAAGAAGACGCTCCAAGAACAACACAACTGTGCATGAAACAATAAAAATGAAGCGTTTGGAAGAAACCTGGGATTTTTATTGATAAAGAAGGGGATACCTTGGGCATCCCCAAGCTTTTACGCTTGTACTTCTTGGATATTTCTTGGGGTGACACATGTGGCATCCCCAAGCTTGAGCTTTAGTCCATCCTTCATCTCATTACTCATTCCTTCCATACACCTGAAATTTTTCCTTCATACAAAACTTCACACAATCTTTATTAGCAACATTAGTGCACTCAAGATAAATAATTCTTAAGGTTCAGTTCTAACACCAAATTAACTTCCATTAGATGACTAGATACTGTATAACTTACCTCAAAAATCTCAATTCCCCAAAAGAACTCAAAAAGGAACCAACAAGAAGCAAATGCAGAAAATGGCAGAAATCTGTCAAAATAGACCAGCAGGTAAAGACGAATTTTTTTCAAAGACCTTCTGTTTCTCAAATCAAAAAGTGTTGATCTAACGAAAGTTAGATAACAACCTGGGGCAGAAGCACAAAAATTCACGCCTCAAAAAGACGTTCAGAGATTTTACACGAATTTTTACGGTGAAGCACAGAAATCTGTTTCTGGACAACAACTTTCCGAATCATTACTTCTCTCTCATTAGAGGTTACTCTTGGCACAAAAAGCAAATAAAAAGGATAATGATCGGTTATTACTAAATTAATAACTTCCAAGACTCATCTAAAACTTTTGGGTTATCTCCCAATAAGTACATTTCTTTAACGCCTTAAGTTAGGCATAAGAAGCAAGAAAAAGAATCAAGTGTTCTCAAATGAAGAAGCATTAAGACCAAATTTCTTGCCCTTACCTCTCTTATTTTTATTCCTAACCTTGGGGAAAATATGATTGTTTGGTGGAGAGGAAAGGTGCATGGTCCCCTTTACCACATCTATTATTTCTCCAAGGAGTTATAATAGGGACCTTCCAAGTGTAATTTGTCCTTTTCCTGCACATTCAATAACAAGATAATCCGTAGAAATCATTTTCCCAAGGATCTTTGTAAACACTCCTTCAGCTATTCCAGTAGGTAATATGGTAGCATTATTAGCAAGAGATATTTCTTGTCCTCCTTCACTAAGCCCCCAAAGATTCAAAGATTCATAAATATCTTTGGGCATAAGACAATATTCAGACATGATATCACATCAGGCTTGAAAAGTTTCAGTGTGTATCTCAATCTTTACTGTGGGGAGACACTTTGATGGTTCAGAATTTATTGGAACATAATTGTGATGCTCCCTAAGCGTATTATATCAATCTTTTAAGCTAGCAGTGCCAGTCTCAAGAGTGTTCAATCTAGTAAATAATTTTGCAAAAGAAATATCAGTTTGGCTAGGCAAGTTGTAAGTAAGGATCAATTTCTTTATAGCACTAATAGCATCATCCTCATTACATTGGAGGAAATATCCTCCCACAACAGCATCTAAAGCGTATCTATAGCAAAGAGCAATTCCAAGGTAAAAACTGCTAAGGAACAAACTTTGAGTCATTTTAGGCTCAGTTTTTTCATGTAGATCAGAGATTCTAGACCAAGCTTCCTTGAAGCTCTCCTCAATTCCTTGTTTAAAAGTGAAAATCATTTCCTCGGGTGACATAGTGATTGGAGCAAGGCTAGACATAGTGGCAACTTAAGATAGGAACTAATTTTTTTGTGTTTTTCAAATAAGAAAGCAAACTAGTAAAACTAATTTTTTGTGTTTTTGATAAAGAAACAAGCAAACAAAACAAAAGGAAACTAAGCAAAAAAAACAACAAAGTAAAGTGATTGGTTATGAGGGACTCCCCTTGTGAAGATGTCCTTGACTCCCCGGCAACGGCGCCAGAAAAATCCTTGATGGCTCAGTGTCGGCCCCAGAAAAATGCTGGTGTGGTGTTGATGTAGAACTTGTTGGGAACCCCAAGAGGAAGGTATGATGAACACAGTAACTAGTTTCCCTCAGTTACGAAAACAAGGTTTAATCGAACCAGTAGGAGCAAGGAAACAACCAAAAGGTGTTACTAGCTTAGCCTTGGCAGGGCGCACTACCGGTGCTAGTAGCAACGTGGAGTCTGCACAACACAACCACATAACTTTGTCCCCAACTTGCGATGAGGTTGTCAATCTCACCGTGTTTTGCTGAAAACAAAGGATTAAACGTATTGAATGGAAAGAAGTAATAGTTTGCAGAAAGTAAACACAAAACAGTAAACAGTTTGTAGATTGTATAGAAAAGAAAGGACCGGGATCCATAGTTCACTAGAGGTGGCTCTCCTTAAGATAGATAACATGCTTGGTGAACAAATTACAGCGGGGCAATTGACAAACATCGAGAAAGCAATACATGCATATACTAATCATCTTGACTCCTTTGAGACTTGATTGGGCATTACAACATTATACATAGACCGCCATCCAACTGCATCTATGACTAATAATCCACCTTCAGGTTATTATCCCAACCCCCTCCAGTATTAAGTTGCAAGCAATAAATTATTGCTTTACGAACTGCGTGTAAAGTAAACAATACAATTGTTCTATGAACAAAGGATTGTTGTTTTCTCCCTAGTAGCAACAGCACATCTAGTACCTTAGAGATTTCTGTCACTTCCCCAGATTACCAGAGGCATGAACCCACTATCGAGCATAAATAGTAACTCTTGGAATTGCTAGCATCTACTTGGCCAAGATAGCTATTAACAACAGAAAGCATGCAAGATCACAAATAACAAAGACATGATAGAATCAATAATCAATCTGAAATAGCATCTCGATATCCATCGGATTCCCGCAAACACAAGATGCAGAATTACAAATAGATGATATTGATCATCAATGGAGCTCACAAGATCTAGACATGAAAGCACAAAGGAGGAGAACTAGCCATCTAGCTACTACATGGATCCGTAGTCCAAGGATTAACTACTCACGCATCACACCGGAGGCTTGCATGGTGATGAAGAAGTCCTCCAGGGTGAATTCCCCTCTCCGGAAGGGTACTGGGAAGAGCTTCAGATCCCTCCTGATCTAGAGATGGAGATGACAGCGGCTACATAATCTTTCATGGATTTTTGATCAGGCGCTTAGGGTTTTGTCTCGTGGGCATCTTATAGGCGGAAGGAGAGGCCGAGGGGGTGCTGGGGTCGGCCAGACCACCCCTAGGTGCGGCCCAGGCCTAGCCGCGCGGCCAGGTGGTGTGGCCGGCCCCCATCCCTTCTCCGTCTCATATTCTGGCATCTGATGACTTCCGAAAAATAGGCACTTTGGCTTTTGTCCTGTCCAATTCCGAGAATATTCATTTTCTGACTTTCCTAGAACAAAAAACAGCAGAAAATAGGGAGCTGGCACTGTGGCTCTTGTTAATAGGTTAGTCCAAGAAATCATATGAAAATTACTCCAAAGTGTGGACAAAACACAAGAAAGTGGATAAAACCAAGCATGGAACATGAAAAATTATAGATACATTTGCAATGTATCACTACTGACCGAGCCAGGTTTACCAAAACCAACTAAATTTACTTAATGATTCCAGAGTGATACCAATACTAACAACAAGGTCAATCATATAAGAGAAATTGCAAACTAAATTAAGATATGGAAAAGAGTAAATGATAGAACTTCTCACTCATATTCCATAACGGCAACTCACACCAAGGGATACATAGATAAGTAACGAGAGGGGAGATACTTCCAAATGCAAACTATCCTATATGAGGTCTAGAGTTGGAGGTATCAGCCCCTTCATGCCTGCTGGCATGTCCTTTACTTCCTCCCTGACGCTCTGATCCATGTCTTAGCACCTAGTTACGATCCTTTCTTCTTTCACCCATCCCGCAAAAATCTCCTGCTCAAGATTACGATGGAGCTCGTGATGGCGTCGCAGCTCGTAACCCTTGAAGACGAATGCTGGAACGACATCTGAACAGAACAGATCGAAACAAAAACACGACAAGAACACGATATATGAACCTCGGGGGATCCGGGGGATTATATATTACAAAGTTTTACAACGAAAGGAAAGTACTGAGAGAAAACGGGTCGGAGACGGGCTCCGGGGTGGCCACACCACCAGGTGGCGCAGCCAGGTGGGCCCATGCCATGGGGTGCTGTGAGCCACCCAGGCTCCGTTTCCGTCCCACTTTCGACTCATTGCTTTCCTTGTTAGATAAAAACTACAAAAATATAACTTGACAGATTTTTCGCGGACCTTTTCTTACCAGAACTATTACCTATTCGAAAACAGACTCTGCAGGTCTCTAAATTGGGTCTTTGATAAATTTTTCCAGAGTCACCATTTGAATAGCATCAATATCTTCATTGTAAGAATCTCCATAAATATAGTGCTTGAGTCATTTAACCATCCACCATTTTATTACACCACGTGTCGTCGGATTGATGACAAGTACGCATTGAGGGGGTCCTCAAGGCGTGCGAAAGAGAGGGGTGTGAGATGTACGGTGTTCCGGGATGGTGAGCACACAAGTTTACCTAGGTTCGAATCCACCGGCTTTGGACGGATCCTACTCCTGCTAGCAATCCAGTAATACGACAGAGCCGGAGTATGGGTTACAAGGGTTCGCCTGTGCGAGTTGAGATTGTAGACTATTGAGGTGTGCCATAAAGGCTCTCCCTAGGACGGCTTATATAGATATCCAGCCTAGGGTTTACAGGAGAGATCTATCCGGCTACGACTAAGAGTCGGTTACAGAGTACATCTTGAACTACAAGTAACACTATGGGCCTAAGTCGGTAAGTCTTCTGGGCCTTCCCGTAGTCGGACTGGACTCCGTCTTTTCTCCCTGACTGGGCCGCCGTGAAGCAAAGCTCTAACCCGAAGTGGGTCACCCTGGTCAGCGAGGAACTGTGAGGATACCCAGAAAGTATATCCCCAACAGCAGCCCCCGGAAGTCTCCAAGATCCAAAGTCAGAGTCATCATCATCTAGCTTGATCTTCAGCTTGCAGAATCTTGAAGGGTTCCTGAAACTTCACAACAAAACATACGATCCGGGTCTTAAAAATAAGTCGGACCTATCAACATGTTACTCAGATTTTCCAGCTTGATTTTCAAACTAAGCTAGAACTTGGTCTCTGATGTCACCTGACACGGGTCACGGTCAAGTCATGTCATCTGACCAACATCCTGTCAGCACGACCGTTGGTGGGGTCCGCCTTTCAATGCTACGTGGAGATCGAGGCGATGTAATCATCGCGTGGGTCCTTCCCAGTTCCTTCCACGACGCGTGGCATTTACACAGTATGATTTGCACGATCTTAGCACAGGTCGGTGGATATAAGGGGTGAGGATTTCCTTCTCTCCTCTTCACATGTTTCCCGTTGCCGTTCCTTCTCCTCCACATCCTTCTTAGCGCATAGTGCTCCTCCCACCTCCCAGATTCCTAGCGCCGCCAATTCAAGGTCAGCGGCGCACCAGAGAATGGCTGCTTCTTCATCATCCGGCTTAGCAGCGGCGACGGCAGAGAGGAGAGCAACCGGGGAGTCTGGATCCCGTACCTCCTCGACAACGAGAAGCTCCAAAGCGTGGAGAATGAAGGTCTCCTCTCCGTGCTGGCGGAGCGGTTTGCGGCGAAACCATCCCCTGTCCGACGCGCCGACGAGCCGGTCCTGTTCGGCACCCACCTCGACAGAGGTGTTGTCCTTCCCTACCTCGGATTATTTCTGAGGTGATGATCACTACAGTGTATAGCTCCACCATCTTCCCCCGAACTCCATCTTAGAGATGAGTTCTTACGCAGCTCTGTGCGTGGGGTTTCTCGGCATTAGGCCGAGTCTCACTTTGTTTCGTTTTCTACTTCCATGCTCATAGAAACTCTATCACTGTCAGTAATCCCTACATTACCGGTACTATTAAGCCTTTCTCTTAGACGCGAGCGTAGCTATCCTCGCATTTCTGCCAGTGAGTCGGTCAAACATGGCCGGCCACTTTCTTCTATCATAAGGATATTCCTGCTCCCGGCAAGCTACCGCTTGCCAGCTTTCATCGATGGAGCCCGCCACGGCCCAACTGTCCTGGGACGAGGCCCCTCCGGCTCTCAGTGACGATCTGATCCTCGCTAAGAGGCGGATCGAATATCTGATAAAACACAAGGGCTTGAAAGGATCCGACCTAGTCCAATGCTGGGTCGCACGCCGGATCCAGCCTCTCCAATACCACGGTGGCCGTCTGATGCACTCCGTCACGACATCGAAGAACGATTCCCTCTACATCAGTCCTAAGGCTTTGAAGACATAGGAGTACATAAGCCAGATCAAAATGGTTGATCAAGGAGCAGATTGAATAGAAGATTCCGGACTTGTCTCTGGATATGCATATAGCGGAAGACCCTATGGTCCGGTAAGCTTCGATAATAAATCCTTGTATGTGTTTTAACCTTTTATTTTACACACTGAGATATTTTTCTTCTGTTCAGCTTGATGACCTCCCCGAGTCGGAGCTTGCTCCTATCGAGGGATATCCTCCGGAATTTTCTCAGGAGGTGGAACTGGTCCCACTTCCGGACATTGTGCCCAAGAAGCGCAAGGCTCCAACAGTGGCCGTCGGCACAAAGGAGGTGCCAGTCGTGAAGAGGTAACTTTCAATACAACTTCCGACTTTGTTCCTTATTCGATTTTTGTTTCCGAGATGTAATGCTTTCCATTCTTATTACATTCTCAGAGCTAAGCAGCTCATCAAGGGTAAGGGGAAGAGAACTTCTTCGAAGCCCTTGCGGCAGACAAAGCTGAACATAACTTCTCCTGCCGTGGCTCCTCCGACTCCAGCTCCACAACCCTCTGCAACGCTGGTAATTACTCCATCGCCGGTTGTCGCAGAAGATCTGGCTCCTTCAACAGAGCCAGCGACCCAGAGTCCAGATTGACGCTCACCACGGGTGGCACGTGGCTCAGTTTTAGATAAGGGTGAACCCTTTTCAGGTAATGATCCCTCGGCAGAGACTTTTGCTGAAAACCTCCTGAACAATCCGGGACTTGCCAAATTTGGCTTGTCTCGGAAATCTGTAGAAGAAATCCAGCATATGGCCCAGCAATGCCTGGAGAAGAGAAATCTCTCTGCCGAAGAAGAAGCACAAGAGGCGGAAGACATCAAGTATTCTGATCTTCTTGAACAAGTTCGCCTTCGCGATGAGAGACTTAGAGCTGGTGTACCTCCACCACCTCCGGTTATTCCACTCACCCTCACCGAAAAAGTTACCACCGAGGTGAACATGTGTCTGAGCAAGCTCATACATGAACATCATGTAAGTCGGAATTCCAACTCACGATTTTCTTTATTGCATTTCATATCATATCCCCTAGCCCCAAGCATGAAGTAGGATTTACAATCCGGGTTTATGCTTCCCTAGGATGCCAAAGAATGAACTAGTGTAGCCCCCAAGGCTCACGCTGATATTAGTAACAATATTAGCCCGAGTCTTCAGTAGACTTCTGACTCTGGGTATTCTAACTTACAAAAAGTTAATTCATATAACCAGGAATTGTTGAAGAACATCTGCAAAAAGCGGAGAGAGATCAAAGCTCTCCGATTTGAAAATGCTGAGCTGAAGGTCTACAAGGATGAGGCCGAATGTAAGCTTTCCGAGATTCAAACCTTGTCTTTTGTGTTTTCACAGTAGAATATTTTGTCGTTGAACAGTTGTTCTTTTTTGACTTACAACACTGGTAAAACAGTCCTGCGCTATGATTGAAGAGGCCGAGAACCTCAAAACCTTGGTGGTGGAGAACAAAGAACTTCACCAAGAGCTGGAAAAGCTCAAGGTGGATCATGAGAAGAGCATAGCTCAAGTTCTCGAATCCTCCTCCATGGCTACCGATGAGCGTGATCGTAAGATTGCAGCTCAAGATCAAAGAATCTCGGATCTCAACAATGAGCTTTGTAGAGAGAAGGACCTTTCCGAGGCGCTCCGGGCTGAACTCCGGAGTCTTCGAGTAGAGAAGACCAAAGTTGACGATGTCATCTTCGGTAAGTTCCATCTTTCTGACTTGCTTTATTTCTTCGACTTTTTCAATGTTGGCTTTTCTTCACTTGTTTGTGTTATAACACATGTCCTCTGAACTTGACGGATTCCAGCTCTATCGAACCTGCACCACCCGCCTTACCCAAGTCAGTGATTTGCTCCATGACTTCCGCCAATCCATCGAGGACATTGGCGAAGCTCTCAAGGTCCGGACATGCATCGCATGTCTGACTTTAGGTGCGGACAAGGCCAAGGAGATGCCGCAGCTTGTCCAGGACTAGAACATGTCTACCGCGTGATCTGCTGCGCAGAACACTCTCTCCATGGTCATGAGCCACCATGGAAACATGGAAACATGGAAATATGGCAAGTGACCAGAGGGTACTGCAAGGTGGATGAAGACGGCCATGAGTAGGATATCAAGGCCATCATGGACTCTTGCACCCGATATGGGTGCCACGTAGCTGACTTAACCAGCTACGATACTCCCTATTCACCCGCGTGGACACCCCGCCCTCGCCTCCGGAAGAAGCAGCTGAAGATTCCGACGACGAACAGACCCTATCGGATCTAAATGTCTCGGATCATTATAAAACCGAGGCCGATGCATCCAGCGAGCCGCAGCGCCTACTCTTCTCCTGCACCATAGATTACCAAAAAAACAAATGTATTATTCCGATAAACATTATGGGTCTATAAATATGCAGTACTATAATTTTGCTAGTGCTAAGCTTTTTAATCTCTTCAGCACTTTGGTTTTGAATTTTGTGTGCCTGAAATGTTTACATAAGCTCTTAAATCTTTCGTCTATACTTACCGTTTATCTGGCTTTCCGCCTCGTCCCTTTCGTGAGCGGGCTTAAACCTTCAGCACGGAAACTTCGCCGAGCAATGGAGCTCAATGCTAAACCAGTTTAAATTCGGAAACAAAGCATCTTCCATTACCAACAATTCACTACTCGGAAAAAACCTGCAATCCGGCAATCAGACAAATAACAAAGTGTAGTAGAAACTTTAGAGTTATACTCGAAGGTAGCATTTTAGAATCGAAAATCTAAACCGAACAAAGATCAGCATAAAGTACTTTCAAGTATTCGGGATTTTCGACTACAACATGATCATTCGGAAATAAGATGGTAGAAACTTCTC